>CM051458.1:9865800-10142154 GCA_028274465.1 Plantago ovata
ATAATCTAGATGGATCAAACTCTGGAACCAGCAAGTGATATTGCTGCTGAATCCTGCAAAATGCGGCATGTGGGCTGATGCTGCTGAAGGATGGTTGCTGAACAGCACTCATCAATTTCTAAAAACCCCGGTTGCTGAGGAACCAGTTGTGAATAGCAATGGTTCAAGTTCCAGAAGTTGCTGAAGAAACACAAGAAGCATTTTCACGACGCGATCTCGTGATACTGAGAATACTGGCCCAAGTTCACCAAAGACATCAATTGACAAAGTCCAGCTTGTACTGGAAGCTATAAGCCAACAAATGGAGTTGGAGATTGAAGAATCATCCAACAAATCCATTGATGTCTTTATGACAAGCAGTGAGCTTAAAGGTCAAGATGCTTCTGCTCAACTTGTCATTTCAGAGACAAGGGAGATTGCTGAAAACGCGCAGCTTTCTCAACCAGAGCAAACCAAGAAGTCTGCTGAAGAAACAGTCCCAGAAAATGAAGAAACTGTTAATGCTGAAAGGACTGAGCCACAACCTGTCCTTCTTCAGTAGGTAGATAACTCAACCATCAGTAAAACTTCACTTTCTGAAACTTATTCTTTTGCTAATATTATGTTATCTCTACAGACTTCTCAAGATGCAAGTCAGATGGTTGCTGAAGCCTCTGCACCAGAATCAACACTCCCTGCTCAGCAGGTAGCTAATGTTTTTGGTAATAAAACTAAGTTTGACAGCTTACTACTTGTATCTAACTCAAATTTATTTCAGGATGAACAAATGGAAGATGCTACTCAAGCTCCTCAAGCTCCTCAAGGAATGGAAATTGTACAACATGAGCTTGCTGAATCTCAGCAGGTAAGTCATGTTTCAGCTTTGAACTCTAAAGCAATTATCCAAACCTATCCTGATCTAAATATCGTTCTTTTTCAGGCTCTAAAGGAGACCACTGAAGTGGTGCTCATCACTGAAGATCAACAAGTGAGTTCTGAGGAACTATACTTGAACTTCAAAAGAACAACTTTGTCAAGAGTTGCTAAGTCCGTCAGCAACTGGCAAAGGTACAGACGAATGGATTTCTCTGATCTCCATCTTCATCTATCTAATGAGAAAAAGAGATCTTCTCTACTAAAGCTCGAGACATTCGTTCATTCCATACTTCCTGAAGACATGTCATATTCTCAGCAAATGAGCTCAAATCTGATTGCTCAAATCAGAGAGAATATGAAGGCAAAATTCAAGAGTGCCTCTCCATCTGAACAAGCTGTGATGCTCAAGGGTTCATTTGTACCCGTGGTGGTTGATCCCCACAAAATAAATGAGGAAGAGGAATTAACGAGTGTTGCTTTGTACAAGCATCTCGAGCTAGTGATTCTGACTGATGATGATGAAGAGGAAGAAGATGAAAATATTCCAACTGATCCCAGTGATGATGAAGGGAAAGATTCAAAGGACAAGAAAGATGATGACGATGACAATCAAGGTCCAAGTCCTGATGCTGGTGGTTTAAAAATGACAGTTGCTGAAACTGAACCACAAGACAATCGGCAAGCTGATCAACCACAACCTCAGCATGAATCTCAACCTGCTCCTGCTGATGCTGAAAATCAAGCACCTGTACAAGGTGCTGATACTGAAGAAGAATATGCCAGAAAGCGAGCTGCCTTGAAACATGGCAAAAGTCAACTTTCTGATGCCAAGGTCACTGATGCAAACCTTGATGATGAAGATGAATTGGATGAAGATTACCAACGCGCTCTACAGAACAGTCTATTGATCCATGCAAGGCATACGCAGGATCTAGAAATTGGTGAATCTTCAGGATCAAGACCAAAGGACGTCCCCTCCCTTCCATTTACTACTGGCGAAACTCCAGTAATTGAGTCTCAAACGTTGCCCTCAGCAACTACTCAATTAAAACTAACTACTGGCGAAACTCCAGTAATGGAGTCTCAAACGTTGCCCTCAGAAACTACTCAATTAAAACTAACTACTGGTGAAACTCCAGTTGTTGAGTCTGAAGTGTTGCCATCAGCAACCACTCAACCAAAAGGAAATGAAGCTGCTGACTTAGGTTCCAAGGTTGCTGACCTTGATGAATCTGAGGATGAAGATGATCTATCAGCAAATGAGGATGAACAATCCAAAAGAGACCCCAAAGTGGTTCAAATTCCTCCTCCTGACTACATAAATGATTTAGACGATGATCGGAGAGGAGAATTGCTGATGAAGGATGATCAATTTGCTTCAAAACTGAAAGTTCATTCCTTGATCCCAAACCTAGTGTCGTTCCCACGAGTTGAGGAGTTTACTCCAAGAATTCTGGCACTAAAGAAAGTCCATGATGCCTGCAAAGCAGAAGATGATGCGCTGCTTGCTGAAAGTCCGCTTGACATTGGGAAAATATTGGCTACAAGGCTGAGACGCACTACTACTCTTACGATAGCTCAGAAAGACATCAGTCTTTATCACAAGAGCTATGAAGAAGATGTAAGTCAAGCACTCCGGCTAGCAAAGACCGCATTGGTAAAGGCTCAGACTTTCATGGATGATAAGGCCGCAACAGAGAAAAGACATGAAGAGAACATGGTGAGTATTCAAAAAGAGTTGTCAAAAATGACTTCTGATCAGCAACAAATCATCATGAAATACAACAGCTTAAGTACTCTTGCTGAAAATTGCAATGAGTTCTATTCTCTGCACATCACTCCGATGTTGCAATCCATGTCTAAGGGGGGAAAGAGAAATACAAGAAAAAGAACCCAAACTCCTTCTATTGTTGATGAGCCACTGCCCATAGAACCTCTTGCTGAAAGAGAGCAAAGTTCTAAAAGGCAAGCAGAATCTGAGTTAAATTCAGCAAGTCCCAAAAAGAGAAAAACTGCTGCTGAAACTCAAGATTTTTTTCACTCTAAAAGTCATCAAGTTCTAAATGAAGATAATGATGATGATGATGATGATGATGACAATCAGACAATAGCTCAAGCCATAAGAGCTAGACCAATTACAGCCTTAACTCCGTCTGGCCAATCAAAGCATTTCTCTTCTGACTCAAGATCTTCAGCAAGAGATCAAGACAATGCTAAGTCAAGAAGAAGAAGGCAAAGACAGGAAGAAAAGAGGCTGGCCAGCATTGCTATTGGCTCCGGCATCGAGTATACAAAGACCAGCAATGATGAAACCACTCAGAATGTGATCAGAAACATTCATGGTTGTTGGATCTTAAAGTTGGAAGACTTGCTGGTAAATGAGTTCTTTCCTACAGCCATTTTGAACCAAATGTTCACATGGATTGAACTCAAGGTAAAAAGGAAACAAAGGGAAGAATCCTTCCCTAGAAATATTGCTGGGAGATGGTTGAATCTTGAGGTCTCAGTAAGAAGAACTGCAATTGGTAAGAATTATAGACAAGAACCTGATTTGATAAAACCAGTTGGCATTGCTTATTACTCTGACCCAGTAACCAAGAAAACAAAGAAGAGACTTAGATTGATTCCTTATGAGTATTTCTATCTCACTGCTAAGGATCAAGAAGAAGATCTTCTCTGGCTAAGAAAGATTCATCCTAAAAGCATTTCAGATACACAGCTTCTCCATGCCAGCAATTGGGGCATGCATTTGTGGGTAACTCACTACATGGAAATGAATGTTGAAAAGCATCATCATACTGCCTGCAAAAATGCAAAAATTCTTCAATTACAAGTCCGTAGGCTTCTTGAGAACTACGAAAAGGACTATGTTGAATTTACTGCACTTGCTGAGAAGAGTGTAAGAGAGATTTTGAGAAAATCATCTGAAAGAGCTTAAACTCTCTGTAATAGTTTTTGGTTAAAGTTTTGTTTGCTCATCTTGTCTAGTTATCTCTGCTCCTTCTTGTAAACTTCTGAAAGATAACTATCAGCAATGAAGCTTTTGACTCTTATTGGTTTTTTGATTATGAAATTTATTTATGCTTACTGTTTAATTATTCAAGTATGCTTCCATTAATCAACTGATTTATTCAACATCAGAAACCTCTAAAAGGGTAACAATTAATTTAGCCATGGATTGCTAACATCAAAAAGGGGGAAATTTGTTAGGAAACTTGTAATTTTGATAAGCAATTAACCATGCTAAATTAAGGAAAGTCCAGTAACTAGTACTCTTAAGGTCCATAGAAATTTAGAATTTTAAAGGACATTGTAAAAGAGGAACGTTTGTTGAAGACTTAGTTTAGGTGCTAGATAGGTTGGTTTTACCGCTTATGATGTATCTTGTTTTTCTGAAAAGAAAAATAACCTATTGAAGCATTTGCTTATGATGTATCTTGTTTTTCTGAAAAGAAAAATAACCTATTGAAGCATTTGTTGATGATGTACTTTGTTTATTCAAACAAACTATTGAAGCATTTAGAACCGCTCAGAAAGCTAGAATAGTTTTTGAAGATCTGAAGACTAGAAGATTTCGAAGAACTGAAGACTAGAAGATTTCTGAAGACTGGTATCTACAAAGGCACATGTTGCTCAAAAAGTGGAAACTTCAGCAACAGCTTGCATAAGTGAAAATCTATATGACAGAGTAGGTTGTGCTTGCTGAAACTGAGACTGACCACTTGCTGATGGAACATACGTGACCTCTTGCTGAAAGTACTTGTATTTGCGCTCCAATGTTACTGTTTGAATTATATTCAACAGAGCATTAAATGCAAAGCATGCACGCGAAGAACATGAAGACTAGAAGACAAACAAGGACGTTGCTGAAAGTACAAAAGCAAGATAGTGACATTTTAAGGAACAAAAGCCTTAGAATTTGAAATTCAAACGGCTCTTTATTTCACTATAAATAGAGGTCATCCGGCAAAGAGTTGAAGTGTGTCAACAACGTGATCATACTCTCACTTGTGCTTAAACTCACATACCCTTCAACATTCTTACTGCCATTGATCCGTTCCAAGACTTAAAGCTTGAAAAAGCTACTTGTGAAGAAGTAGAATTTACACGACTAAGAAATTAGTTAAGTGTTCTTTCTTTCTTTCGAACAAGAACAAGTCTTAACACCAGAAACAATCAAACTTGTTTACTGCAAAGTATTCGAAGTTTTGTTTCTTAGATTACTTGTTGTAACTGAATAAGTTATAATTAAGTTATCTCATCCCAAACCTCTCTAACTGAAAATACACCCTTTCAGGCGTGATATTCAGGGGGACCTTAATCGAGCATAGTTTTGTTGATTAAAAGTACCAAGTTTGGTGGAGAACAAGGTTGCGTTCTCTAGATTAGGTTGGAGACGAAGCAAGTGTGCTTTGGTTTCTGTTTGAATCGCTCTAGATAGGTGTTATAAGGAACCTCAATCTTATCTTAGTGGATTCAGTCCTAGAAAGGACAAAGTGGATTAGTTGAGAGATTACGCCACTCTCAGACACCACTATAAAAGTGTTTGTGTGATTTACTTACTGTATTTGGTTTTCAGCAAATCATATCTATTTGTACACAGTCACTCACATCACTTGCTGAAACCTTCATTTACTGAAAGAGCACTTATTGTATCAAAGACTTCCGCTCTCTGATTTTAAGTATCAGCAAACCTAGTTACTGCAAAGTAACTTACGCTTGCTGAGAAAGTTAAGTATCAGCAAACTCATTACTGAAAAGTAATAAGCACTTGCTGAGAAAGTTTTAAACGAAGAAAGTTTGAAAAGACTATTCCCCCCCCCCCTCTAGTCTTTTCTTGTTGTTTAAAGGGACCAACAGTAGCTAAGGGACGGAAGCTATCAGGAACAAGCCAGTAGACTCTAGTACAGTACTATGATCTACTAAACTCTAAATACAGGTAAGCTAACAGAATTCTAGGCCACTGAACTCCAGTATATACTGTGATCCAGGACAAAACGTGAGGCCTTAAACACTTTACTAGTTTCCAAGGCAATGGTATGAGCCACGACCTTTCTTCTAACTCAGTAAAGCCTGCAGACAGACCTGTATTCCTTCTGGTATCCAACCTTTCTGGGCTATAATGGATAGAGAGGAGTAAGAAGTATTCTCACAACAGTAGACATCTTCGAACTCTTTTACTTTTCCATGTACAACCAATCCACTTTATTTTGTCAACAATTTCCTGTCCATCATAATCCCTGTAAAAAAACAAACACTCCACAAGACATGAGAGTATCTGAATTAAAACACACAAGGTGAAACAACAAACAGCCCAAACCAGACTAGGTGAATCTAAAGTCTGCAACAGACAAGTAGCCTCAAACATTATTTAAATTTACAATCATGGCTCTAATTACTCTATTAAAAGACTTACAGTGTACCTGTAAATTGAGAATGAAACTCTTTGCCACAGAGGTACAAATTTGAGGAATAGTAGGAGGATCACTATGAAACACTACTCTATTCCTAAAGTTACAAACCGCAGCAATCACACAACAAAATAAACCAGCTTTCACCTGATAAACCATGCCATTCTTCTTTGAAGCACTTGAGAACATGTCAACATAACCTGTGAAATAAAGATCAGACTTATACAGATTAGCCATGGAGAAAAAAATGTGAAAGATTTGCTTAGTAACAGAACAGTTTCCAAACAGATGATCCCTGGTCTCAGGTTGAAGATTACAAAGGGGACAAAGATCATCATTTACTAGCCCCCAACTCCGTAATTTGTTCTTCACAGGTAGCTTATTGTGACAGGCTAACCAAACGCAGAACTTATCCTTTGGGTCCGCAATTTTATTCCAAACCATAGGCGCCCAAGAGACATTCCTTTCTGCAGGCCAGAAATTATTATAGAGGAACTCATGCCTTTCTTTTTTATCCATTCCCTGGATACTACTCAACTGGCTCGAAGAGAACAAAGAAACAAGTTCATCTCTAAGTCCCAGCAACTGCTTCCACCAGAAACTATCATTTGCCTTCACATTAATACTCCAGATATTCTCATTCTTCACCTTATAGACATAAATCCATTTGTGCCAAAGAGAAGCAGTAGAGTGTTGGAGAAGATCAAATAATAGATTCCCCATAGCAGCTTTATTCCATGATAAGGCCTCTTTAAAATCCAAACCACCATTTTCCTTACTTTGACACACCATTCTCCAGGCCACTAGACTCTTTTTCCCAGTCTCATTTCCAGACCACAAAAAATTCCTAAGGATCCCAATAACTCTCTTAAGAACCCCAGCAGGAATTGGAATGATTCTGGCCCAAAATTTTAGAATACTATCTAGTACAACCTTCAACAAAACAAGTCTTCCAGCATAACTCAAATGTCGAAAATTCCAACCCTGAATCCTGCTTATTAGATTGCTCAAGAGTGGATCATACTCCCCAATTTGTAATCTTTTAGGACTGAGAGGAAGTCCTAGATACCTGAAAGGAAACTCCCCTTCAGCAAAGCCAGTTAAATTCAGTAACTGCTGTTTCATATCATCCTTTACCCCTCCAAAATAAATGGAGCTTTTCCCCTTATTGATCTGTAATCCAGAAATAGAAGAGAACTGTCCCAAGACATCCATAACCACTTGAAGAGAATGTGGCTCAGCCTTACAGAAAATCATAAGATCGTCAGCAAAACCAATTTGCACAATATTCAACTTCTTGCATTTAGGATGAAACTGAAACAGAGGATTTTGGGATCCCAACTTCATCATCCTAGAAAGACAGTCCATACAGAGGACAAAGAGGTAAGGACTTAGTGGATCACCCTGTCGTAAACCTTGCTTCCCCTCAAGTTTACCCTCCAGCCTTCCATTGATATTAAAAGAAAAACTGGCCGTAGTTACACAGGTCATAACCCTGTGGATAAACCAGTTGCTAAACCCATACAACTGTAAGACAGAAAATAGAAATTTCCAGCTAATAGAGTCATAAGCCTTCCTCAAGTCTATCTTCATCAAACATCTAGGGGAAATATGCTTCTGGCCATACCCTTTTATGAGCTCCTGAGTTAAGAGTATATTATGATGTATCTGTCTACCTTCAACAAAGGCGCTCTGATTGTCAAGGACTAAGGAGGGCATCATATGCTAAAGTCTCTGAGCAAGAATTTTTGTAATCATCTTATACAAGATGTTACAACAAGCAATCGGTCTAAAATCCTTTGCTTCCATAGGATTTTCTACCTTGGGAACCAAAGAAGCCGAGGTAGCATTAACTCTTTTCAGCAATTTTCCATTTGAAAAGAACTCTCCAATAGCCTGGCAAACAAGATCACCAGTTGTGCCCCAAGTTTTCTTATAGAAATAGGCATTGTAGCCATCCGGACCCGGGGACTTTCTATCACCCATACTGAACACTACTTCTCTGATTTCTTCTTTAGTAACTAGCATACTTAGCTCTTTGTTCATGTCATCGTTCACCAGACTCCCATACTCAAAATAGCAGGATTAACAGCAGTAGTATGACTGGCAGTACCAAACAGCATCTTATAAAAATGAAGGATGTGATTTGTAATCTCTCTTTGGTTAGTGATCCTCTCACCATTGCTTCCAATCAGACACCAGATGCTATTAGATTTCCTCCTTTGTTTAATTTGAGAGTAATAGAAGTTTGTATTGGTATCACCCTCATATTTCCAATTAAGTTTTGCCCTCTGCTGAAGTAGAGACATATGTTTCTCTCTTATTGCAATATAGTGATCCAAGGCAGCTTTAGCATCCTCTTGAACCAATGCATTCCAAGGATTTGAGATAGCATTTTTCTGGGCTGCCTCTAGCTTCACTTGAGAATCACTCACTTGTTTATCCAGCTGGTTATATTTATCCCCATTTAACAATTTCAGTTTTCTCTTAATATCATCCAAATGTTTGTAAATTCTGAACATTGCACATCCTTGTACAGGTTGTTCCCAACAACTCTTTACAAGATCCTGAAATCCCACATCTTGTGCCCAAAAATTCTTGAACTTAAAAGAAGAGCCAGCAGAGAAAGAAGGAGTAAAAAGATGTATCAGAGTGCTAGCATGATCAGAGATAGACTTTGGTTGGAAATCAACAATAGACTCATGCATAGAATCCTCCCAATCCTTGTTCATAAGTACTCTGTCCAACTTACAGTAAGTGTGCCCATTGTCCCAAGTAAATGTTGACCAACAAATTTATGATCAAACAGCCCACTAGTTGTACACACATCCATAAGCTCAGACCCCACATTAATACTACTGGAAGAATCATGAATTTTTTCAGTTGAATCCATAACAACATTGAAGTCTCCTATCACAACCCAAGGAGACTGGATTGAAGTACTGAGAGAAGTAATATCCCTCCAGAGACATGACCTTTTCAGCATGGTGTTATGTGCATACACAAAAGAGCAGAAGAACACATACCTTCCATCCTTTGAAGCCACCTTACAATGAATGACTTGATTTGTACACAAGAGAACATTCAAGTCCACCTTGTCAGAATCCCAAAAGACAAGGATTCTACAGTTTTTATCCATGTGAACATTGCTTGTTGACTCCAGGTTCCAATTTCTTTTCCAGTAGTCTTGGAAATCATCCCAAGCTTTCCCTAACCTAATCCTAGTTTCAAGAGTTGCACCTACATAAATTCTTTTTTTATGTACAAGCCTTTTCAACTCATTTCTCTTTAGAGGATTGTTCAATCCTCTAACATTCCAAGCTAGGAGATTTAAAACTATCCATCTGGAGGTTCCAGTGGAGGTATTCCACCATTTTTATCACTTCTCAGATTATATCCAGATGAGCTTACTTCCGCCACCTGTTTCTTCTTCTTCTTTCTGTTATTTTTCTTTGCAGGATCAGTCACAGTATTATCTTGATTAGTTTGATCTCCAAGAGTTTCAGAAATATCACACACATATTACCAACATGTTGTTGCTTGTTTCTATTCTCAGCCTCCTCCAACACCATGGAAGTCACCCGTTGCCCTCCAGAAGAAACCAAGGCTTGAGATTCAGTAGAAGCATTATTAACATCCTTAAGTTGCAAAGAAGAACTAACATTCACCTCTTCACTCTGTCCAGATATAGCCTTCTCTGTACTTATTGTTAGACCTTGCCTACTCCCCTGCATATCCATCTGTCCAATACTACTCACAACAACAGATTCACTAATAGTTGTAGTAAATTCTCCAATTTGAACTTGGACCTCGCTATTTTGCTGTATTGAATCTGAAGAAGGCAAAACAGTTCCAGCTTGTTGATTCACCGCAGAAGGATTCTCTAGATTTACCAGTAAATTAGCCAGCTCTTCATCCGTAGCAGAATAACTCCCATCTATTCTCTCATTTTGATTCGAACTTTCTACAACCGCCCTTCTCCTCCATGCCACAGTTTCCCTTTCACTGCATCTACTGACTAAGTGACCAAAATTATGGCATCTAGAACAGTGGGCAGGCCTGGATTCATACACAATCCTTTGCTTAATAGGCTCATTCCCAACACCTTTTAGCATAACAAAGTCTCTTAAAGGTACACTGGCATCAACCTCAACCAGCATTCTTGCATAAGAAACTTTGTGCTGCTCTTTAGTTAGCTTATCAAGAATGTATGGTTTCCCTATCATGCTAGCAATCTGGCTCAGCATGTTAATTGTCCAGAATTGCAGATCCAATTCCGGCAACTTAACCCACACAGGCAAATTCCTCAAGCTAGACATATCAAGTTTCAGACATGGACACCATTGTCTAAGTAACAATGGATAACTCCCATTGATGGTCCAAGGACCCCCATCCAGCACTGATAACATGTCCATCTCATTTTCAAACCGAAACACACATATTCCTTCATCAGTCATACTTATTGTAGGTACAGCTTTCCAATACGTTTGAGCATAACTCAGTAAAGCTCTATGCACTGGTTTAAGACCTACTATAGCTCCAATAAGAGAAAACTGCCAGTGATCTAGCCCTTCCTTCAAATCAGCATCACTAAACTCAAGCACTTCACTCTTCACAGGTTTAATATAACGTAGAGGACAAGTGTTAGCCGAATTCCGATTACCTGCTAGAATCTGGCTGAAACTCCGTTGTTGAACTTGCTGCCTTCCAACGTCACCTCTTATTCTCGCATTCGGTCCCTGTACACGCTCATCAGTCCGTGCCCTAGGATTCTGATTTCTCACTGGTTGTTCAGCCACACGATTCTGCTCGCCAGTTGCAGTATCCAAACCCCTAGGGTTCTGCCCATTCACAGAAGACACCATCGCCGGAAATTCCTCCTCTTCATCTACAAGCGGTTCCAAATCAGAGCGATTTTGAGTTCGTTCATTCCGAAATTCTTCCAATCCATCTCGTATCTCATTCTCACGCCCTGTATTACGTGAATGTATATAAAAATGAAAATTTTACTATAATACATATTGATATTATTCCACAAATTTTGTAGGCATGGATTTATGAGTACTTTCCCCGATATGCTCCAAAGACAAATCCGAATTGGAATGATGGATTTCCTCGGTGTATGAAGTGGAAACCAACAAAAGTCAATAACAAAGATAAGCAACTACTCTGGATGCACCGAAAGGAATTAGATGCATTGGACAAAAGAGAAGTAAGTGTTGATTAATGCTTACATTTCCAATCCAAATTTATTTATTTATTTATTTATTTATTTTTCTAGTATATTGAATTTCTAATTTTGTTTGTAATAGGTGATATGGATGCCATTTGATCCTACTCCAGACACTACAGTTCCGATTTCACTTTATCGTGGCATGATTCATTGTCGTGATATTAGCCAACCATACATGCCAGATAGAGTTTTGCGCCAGTTTGGATATGAACAGCTCATACCTTCAGAACCATTGGAGAAAATCAATCTTGCCCAACAAGCTACAACTCTAGGCGGATTTAAGGCGTATCAAAAGAAGTTGTTTAATCCTACTCACTTCACAACTCGTGCATGTCCACCGCACAAAGAACATGCAAACTACTTACTGTGGTATCATGAGAGAACTTATAAGTGTTTGTGTCAAAAAATAGAGTCTCCCTCTAACAAAGATGAAAGTAGTTCTCGAAGTAAGGTGCTTCAAATTGCATCTTTAGTTTCACCGTTCACCGAAGAACGAAGGGAGTGTCTCACACAAGAACAATACCATGTTGGTGTTGCGAATGCAGTTGACAAGATCATATGCATTCTTCGTGATGATATAGTTTAGTTGTATTTGTAACTTGGTTTTCTTTGTAATATAAGTCGTATTTTCACTTTATTAATTAATTATATTTCAAGTAATATAATTTGATATATCACTAACATGTCAAGTACAATTTAAAATTATAATTAATTAATTTTTCAATATTAACGTTAATATTTTTAAGTTAAGTTAATTAATTTTTACTTATTTATTCAAATTTTAAAAAAATCAGATGAGCCATCGGTGGCACATTTTCAAAATGAGCCTCCAGTGGCACATTTTCCAAATGAGCCACCGGTCAGCCCGAATGTTTTTTTTTTTTTACATTAAAACTATTCTTTTTTACAAAATATAATGGTAAAGGGGTATTATATTTAAATTGCTAGTTTTGTCACTGTGTTTAGCCAATTTTTTCTCTACAAATAACATACCTAAATGAACATAAATAAATAACAATGACTGAATGTGATCAAGTACATATCGTCCCTATCGTAGGTTGTGTCTAGGACATATATATAATTTCACTTTCACCTCATTTTCATGTAGCATTTTAGACATCATTTCAAATTTTTGCGTTGGATAACTTGCAGTTGCAGGTTTATATTATAATTTGTGCACTCTAAAAGTAAGGAAACAAAAGGGGGAGCAAATGTTACCTCCAAGCATCAGTAATCATCTTTTGGTTTCCTTTGAATGCAAGACCAAGCTCCTTTTTCACTGGAGCCACAACCAATGCCTACAATTTGTAAAACAGTAAATGCTAAGAATAGTAATATAACAAAAAAGATGTGACCAGAATACAGTATGAGGTTGAACGCTGCCAGTGTCAAGAAGATACATGCAGTCAACTATGATTAGCTTCTATGACCAAAAAAAATTTTGATTTGCTTCTGCCAATTTGTAATTACCTCCACCTCCCTAGGCTCTGAATATTTCTCTTGGGCTACTAGAGAAACACCACTTTTATGAGTTTTATCCTGCAACAGAAAATGACAAATATTATGCAACATGAAAAATTCTCAACGAGAATGAAAACAAATATTTGTATTTCTCAACTAGACTTCAACGAGAATGCACAATGACCAGAAAATCCATGCCCATAATATTTGTGCAAGGAACTAGTAGCAAGTACATATATATAGATGTAATGAAAACAAATTCGTATGAGCTCGTAAATCATATGCAGACCGATCTGCGATTCCAACACACTCAATCCAACCGTATGATGACTCGATTTTGGCATCCCAACAGTCAGCAGCGTAATGAGCCATTTCATTCGCAAGGTGCTGTCTAAAACGCAAACGTTCTTTGTCTATTCCAAGCTCCGTTAAAAATAGATAAACTCTCCCAATGAAGTAACCAAAACATTGTAATCAGTCAAATGAACGGCAGAATATCAACTAAACCTCATGTAATTTCTGATTAGCAATAAGCGCCATGGTTTAAATAGAAATCTACCAAGTAATGAAGGAGATAAAAGAATTCTGACCTCATTTCTGAAAGCTTGACCAATCTGGGCCGCAGCAAAGGGCAACTTCTTGCCATTGTAATTGTACAGATGATTAAAATCCACAAATATGCCCTGTGCTGTTTCAGGACGCATATACCTGCATCAACATTCAAATATTATCAGCATTTTTACATCACAGCCATGCAACACTCTAAAGAGATCATTATATACAACAAAATGAGATAAGACGGTAGAGGATTTGATTACAGCAGTCAACGGGGGAAAATATCACTCACTCACCCAGGGCTTAGGCCAGAGGGACCAATTGATGTTTGGAACATTAAGTTGAAAGGATAAGGATCTGAAAAAGGATTCTTGGTATCTGGTGCAGTTATACCATACTCCTTGATCTTTGCACCAAGTTGTTCAGAAGACAGATCATCCAAGACGGCAAGCACGTGTTTCAGTTCTGCAGCTTTTTCCGCAGTCAAAGTTAAGTCCTTCTCCAGCTTGTCCTTGCAGAAATCCTGAGTAAATGATCAGCTCGGTGGTAAGCCCCAGTTTCTTCGTCCTTGACCATCAGGTCAGTGAACTTATCAACATGCCCAGAAGCCTTCAGGACGGCCTCCGGTGTAACACATGGGCAATCAACTTCCAACATATTCTCCTCCAAAACAAAATACTGTGGCAGACAAGCAGACACAAAATTAGAATCACATCTAGGTTAAGGCCCAAATTCTACTACTTAAGGCGCAAATTCTATCATCCAGATAAATCAATAATAATTTATTTTATTTTTAAGCGGCAAAGCCAGAATAAATAATGGTTCCCCATTTACCTCTGTGACTCGAACCCCGGGCTATTGGTTGGAGCCGAAGCAGCTTACCAACTGAGCTATGCTTCGTTGTCGATAAATCAATAATAATAGAATCACAATTTGACAAAATGCAAGCATAAGAAATTAGAGAGAACACCTGACGCCAAATCGCAAGCACATTAGACTTCACAGCGCAACCTGGCGGCCCGTAATCAAACAGCCCGGCGACACCGCCATATATACTAAACGACGGTTTGTAGAAAATCGCCTCTCCAGAGTATTCAACACAGCATTCCTGAACGGATCCCGCCCAGCGGTGCCTTGAGATACGATTGTTGATTTGCGAATTGATTCATCCGATGAGGTCATTGAGGTGGCCATTGTTGATGGGTAAATTATTAAGTCCTCCTAATACGTTCTAAAGCGTTCCTCTTGACTTTAGCCTCCTTCCATTGCAATTGAAGTCCTGAAAATAACTTGTGGGGAGGTTAGTAACAGTTTTCCGGTTTGTCTAGTGATCAACCGGATAATCGACTTTACGGTTAGAGAGTTGAAAGCCACTCTAGTGTATATAGTATAAAGTAGGATAGATAATGATTAACTTTTGAGCTGAATGATGTCCACTATTTATAGTGTTTCCCAAATAGTGATAGGACTCCTGGGATTACGCCAAGTGTACGGCTATGATTGAATCTCAAGGCTAAAAGCCCATTAGCTGGCTTAATAGGCCTGGCCCACGTACAAAATTAGGGTTTTTCCAGGGCCAAGTAGGTAATTTCACGCTCTTTGGAACGTTCCAGGATTCTGTCCCGTTCTACCGTCCGACAAGGTGTCCGATACACGACCTGCCATCCGAGGTACCATCCGACATTTGGTCCGAGATCACGTGGTCGTACGTACTTCAACTGGGTTATGTAAACCTTTCTTAGCGTCCGACTCAACCATGTCACGCGCGGAACGTCCGATACCAAAGTATGTGTCGGACATCTGTCTTTAGGTATCGGGCAATGAGATTTCGCACGTGGTCCTTGAAAACTAACTACTCGCGGACCAAGGTATCAGTATGTCGGACCACGGTATCGGTATGTCAGACAAAGTTCCGAGTAGAACATTTCTGGGAGTAATCTCTTTGTCGGATTAGGGCTCATGTGTCGGACATGTGTGCCCTAGACGTCCAGATAAGTCGTCCTTTAGTTCGTACAGCGAATCCGGACATAATCCAACATTAACATATGTCCCCCTAGTTTCCAAGTATCTTGGAACAAGATAGTTGCGTAACTATCAATGTAGTCCGAGTCCCTTGTGAGTCGTACTATTATTTGTGGTCGAAAATTTTCTAAGTTTTCGTCCGAGTTCATTAGTACTCCAACCCTCCTCCTTTCATTCCATCCCCCCCTCCCCTTTTTATAGTCCGAGTAACCTAATACTCGGAATATAAAAAAGAGATATTTTGAAATTTTGAAATGTCAAGATCCGGATTTTAGTATTAATTTTCTCGTCCGACTTAGGGTTTTCTCCAATCCGAGTAAGTCAACAATTTGCTCGACTTGATAAGCTTTCTCTTAAAGCTACTTCCGAGTGTAGTATCCTCCTTGTCCGAGTAAGTCACATCAGTTATTAGCGACACACAAATAGCGGCGTTTTTCTCGATTTTCGTGAAGTCTGGGGTCAAACTGTCTTTTCATCAGAGCTTTTGATCTGAACCGTTGATTCCGACTCATCTAACGATCAAGATGATTGCTGACGTCAGCGACGTTTCGTATTCCGGGGTTGCCCTTCTATAAATACGGGTTGATAAGCTCATTTCTTCACTTTTCGCAAACTGCAAAATTTCTCTCACTATAAATTTGCTCTCGATCCGATAAACGCGTTCGATACTCGTCCGAGTTCTGCATCCAGATTCCAACTTTCAACCTTTTCTCCAAGTAAGTTTTTACTCGAATTCTGCTGCTTTTTTGTGTATTTTTTCTTTTTTATCTTCCCCTTTTTCTTCTTTCCCCTTCCTCACAACGTGCTCTTTAACACTTTGAGGACTTAACAAAAAATACTAAATTAACCTCTCGGACGAAACCAACCAGTTGTCTGATTTTCTTTTTGTATCTTCCTCCCCTCTTAGGATGTCCGAGAGAAGAAACTCGAACGAGTCAACTAGGTCAGACAATGTCGACATGTCGGATATCGACATGGTTGACTTATCTTTCCTTGATGAAGGCTATGTCGCGCCTCCATCTGCTAATCAGCCCTCCAGCTTGGCTCCGACACAAGAGCTTGCCAAATCGGACGGGCATCTTACTGATGCGTCCGAGGAGGATGATCTGGGTGTTACTCGCCCAGATCGTCGAGATATTTTAACCCGGAGACAAGAACTTCCGGTGAGATCTCCATCCCCGGTTCCTGCCCCTCCGACACGAATTCCTCATGACATCATGATGGGGGCCGCGCGTGTCGCTGGACACTCCTATCGGACTTCACAGCGGGTCCCTATGCCGCGCTCTCCTGAAATCATTGAACTCTCAAGTGACTTGGATAGCCCCCCGAAAGCCTTGGAGATACCGGGTTTAAGTGACCCGACTAACGTTCAATCCGTGCGCCCTGTGCGGAGTGTCCTCCCGAAAGGGTTTACATCTCAGAATGTCCTAGAAAGTTCTGAAGATGACGAGACCCTGGTGAGCCGATCAAAGTGGGCTCCGAGTTCCTCGGGCGTCGGGCAGTCGAATAGGGCCAGTTCTTCTGGGGGAGCCGGAACCGTTCCTCGGGACCTTATTGGTCCGGATCTTATTCCGGCCAATCAAGAAAATGATGAAGACGACGATGATGAAGACGATGATGAAGAGGCCGAAGAGGAAGGAGTGGGTCCGACAGGAAGCTTTCCTCCAGTAGGCGTAGAGCTTGACGCTAAGGGTCGGGTTATAAAAAGAACCAAACGCGGCGAGTTGAAAGGAACTGAAGCGAGGCGGAACAAGTTTCCTCGGGCCGTTTCTGCAGTAACTCATCCTGACCCAACCGGTGAGTTGAATGAACTCGGGACTACTCCTACTTGTGCTTCGACTGTTCATGAGTCGGAATTAAGTCGAATCCGATACGAGTACTCTATTCCGGATTCTCTCGAAATAATCGCTCCCGATCCTAAGTATGCTTTTTACAATCCCCCTATCCGGTGCATGTCGGTTCACTTGATGTCGCTTGAACGGGGGTGGCGAGTACCGTATCACGAGGGATTTAACGATATCTTCAACAGTCTCGGGTTTAGCCCGTATCAACTGATTCCGAGTGCTCTAGGCACTCTCATGTGTTTCGGAGTTTTCTGCCACATTCGAGGCGTAGAAATAAATTTCCGGAATTTCAACCAAATTTTCCGAGTTGCAATGAGTCCGGGAAATGATGACTTTTATTTCTTCAAGGCTCGGGCTGGATATGCCTTTATTTTAGATGCTCCCTCGTCGGCCGGTTGCAAGTGGTGGAACCGGTTTATCTTCGTTAGGAAGTTAAGGACCGAGAATATGTCGGACGTCGAAGCGCTATCTCTCTTGGATTGGGGTTTCCCAAAACGATTCTTTAGAGGTATGTACTCGGACTCTAGGCCGCTTCTCAATCGAGTAGACGATTGGGTAGCCAAGTTCAAGAAGGAAAACCAGACCACTCCCATCCGATACTACTATTTCGGACTTATACTCCAGTCATTGCCTTATCTTGCCGGGCTAACCGATCCGGTAAAAACTGGTGTGAGTACCAGTTTTGGTAAGTCTCGTTTTTGTTTTTTTTTCTTCTTTTTTTTTTTTTTTTTTTTTTTTTTGCTTTATTCTTCTCGGACCGTTTTGTATATCGGACTAACTTTCTTTGTCTCCTTTGCAGATTTTTGGCTCAAGTACATAATGGGTCGAATTGCTGCTGCGGCTCGGGCTAACAGAGAGAAGCAGAGACAATTGGTTGAAGAAAACTTGTTAAAGCAACAAGTTCAAACTCTTGCTTTCCTACCCGGCCTGTCTAATCCGAAAAATGCGGTCGACTACCACGAAATGGAGAAAGAGTCCGAGAAGGAGGGGACTTCCATGCCCGAGATTCCCACTCCGAGGCCGAATGTCGGTCAGGCTAAGGGGCAGCAAGCTCCGACTACCTCTGTCCAACAGGGCAAAAAACGAGCTGATCCGAAAGGAAAGGGGGTCGCCTCGGACCAGGTTGAGGTCGATGGCGGTAGTCCTCAAAGGAAGAAGGCTCGGGTGGAAGAGGTCGAGTTCGTCGATCTCGCCACTAAAGAAGGTCGAGATGCTGAGGTCTCGCGTCTCATGTCCATGGATGAGTACGATCGTGCTCACGCTCTCGGACAAATCAGCCGACAGGTAGTTAGTACTTTCTCAAAATTTTCATAAGTTTCTTGCCCTCTTGTTGCTAACTTTCTCTTTCTCGGCTTTGTAGCTAAACTGCTTCGTGCGAGCGATTAATGATCTGGCTGACAAAAGGCTTGAGTCCGAGTCCAGGACTAAGGAACTGGAGAAGAAGGCTGAGATGGCGGCCTCAAAGGTTGAGTCTCTGGAGGCCGAGGTCCACATGCTTCGGAGCAAAAACTCGGAACTTGCCAAGAAAGTGAGCACGGAGGCTGCGAAGAACAGGTCGTTCAAAGACTCGTTCCTTGGAATCGGGGCTACCCTTCATCGCTTCCGGGAGAAGCTTGTAGAGAAGCTGAGATTCGCCCGTGTTGAGGCGGCCGAGGACTTCTACAACTCGGTCTCCTACTTATTTGGAAAGCAGCAGGCGCAGGAGGAGGGCCGCGAGGAGGGCTTTAGGGCCTGTCTCAGGCAAATGACGCGTCTCGGGTATGTGAAGGAGGGCATGACCCTTAATCTTAGTAATCTCTCGGCCTCTAAGCTCGATGATACCAAAAGGGGCGACTTCTCTGACTACCCGGACCGGGACATTAATGATGAGGAGATCGAGGAGGACGAATTCGGAGCCATAGTCTCGAAGGATGACCCAACTTTCCCGGTATGGCCAGGCTCTTACCCGGCTTGGTTCCCGGACGTTTTGAGGAGTGGACTTCTCGCTCCGTTCAAGGTGAACGAGGCTTGGAACTGCAACTTCCTAACCCTTCCGGGACCTGTCGTCGGGCGTGCCTGCGCTTTTGTTGAGCCGGGAGTCTGTCAATATCGGGCTCGGCTGATTAAGGAGGCCAAGAACATAAAAGCAAATGGCGATCAGCGCGAGCTCACGGCTATCGTTCAGTCTCTCGATTCTCGGCTTTTCCCTCTACAGACACCCGTCGATGCCCCGGGATCTAGCTCTTCTACTGCGGTTGCTCCGACTGAAGAATCTTAAAGGCCGGGTATGCCCGTGCAATATTGTAATCGATACTCTTTAAAACAATCTTTTTATTTACAAGTATTTTCCATTCGGCCTCTGGTGGCACATGTATCTCGGATAATGCCTGTATTTTGTTCGTACTTTTACTTGTACAATGTCGAATGATTCGTGCTTTTTATCATTCTTGAGTAAAAATAACCAAGTGTTTACATGTCGGAATATTTTATTGTAGTAGTGATTTAACTCGGACAACAACTTTGTTTTACAAAGTTTAAAGTTGTACAAATTAAAAGTTCGTTTACTAAAAATAATTCCGAGCGTATCATATCTCGGCCTTATCAAACGTTCTTGTAAAATTAAAATTCCACAAGTTACGAATTCTCTCTAGATTATGTTCCGAAGCAATTATATCTCGGAACTTATCAAGTGTCTTTTGTAAAAATTGAGATTTCACAAATTTAACTTTTAATCTGAGAAGTCTATTCCGAGGAAATTTCATCTCGGAACTGTCACGTGCTCTTGTAAATTTCAAACAAGTTAGTAACTTTTTAATCTGTAAAAAGCTAATCCGAGGAAATTTCAACTCGGAATTGTCACGTGCTCTTGTAAATTTGAAATTTTACAAGTCAGTAACTTTAATCCGCAAGAAGCTGTTCCGAGGAGATTTTATCTCGGAGCTATTACAAGTTCACTTTGTAAATTTGAAATCTTTACAAGTGTTAGTAATTCTCTTTTGCGGAATTCTTTCTCGGAAGTCAATGTGTCGGACTAGCCACGTGCTCTTCTTTTTGAGCCTGTGATTCGCAAGTTTTCGTACTCGGACTTTATAGGTCCGAGACCAAACTTTTTAACATTTTGAGATCCTCCGAGATGTTTGTTTCTTGGAATAAAAAGTTGAGAACTTTTAGTTTTTCGACTTTTTCTCGACTTCGAACTCTTGTCTCCGAGTTTTGAATGTTCATGGTTCCTTCCGTTTCAGATCTCTGCTCTCTATTCTTCTTTGAGCGTTCTATCCTTTCTCCGATTCTTTAACCCTCCCAAACCTTAGCGGTCTGTTGAGTCTTATAAGAATAAATAGATCATGCGAGACTTATGCAATCCTAGAAGAAACCTTAACAAGCTTCATTGTACCAATTTGACGGAAATTCGAATGTAACTACGATAGTGGGCTTTATAGCCGATTACAGACAAGATAAAAGTTCTTTAAACAAAATAAGTTCTTAAACAAAATAAACTGAATTAAACAAGTAAAAGTGGGTTGAGTCCTTGTTGCTTGACCATAATTTCCTCTTAAGCGTAAAACTTCTGCAGGTTGATTGCATTCCAGGTGTTTTTCAACTCTCTTCCCTCCGAGTCCTTAAGGCGGTAACTTCCGTTGGAGTAAGATTTCACTATTTTGTATGGTCCCTCCCATTTGCGATGCACTTTTCCAACATTCTCCAGTATTTCCGCCTTCCTTAGAACTAAGTCTCTCTCCTTCACACCCTTGTTGTAGGATTTTGCGATCAACGCTTGATATCTCAGAATGTTGGCCAATGCAGTGGTCCTCGACTCCTCCAATGTCTCAAGGTCATACATCCTTGCCTCGTGGTTATCTCCCGGATTGTATCCCTGGATCCTTATGGTCTCTAGAGCGATCTCGGCTGGTATCACAGCCTCGGAGCCATATACCAGTGAGAAAGGAGTCTCCCTTGTAGCAACTTTTGAGGTGGTTCTATAAGCCCATAGAACTCCATCCAACTCGTCCACCCAGTCTCCTTGGCATGCCTGAAACCTTCTCTTCAAGAGATCAACCAGTGTCTTATTGACAGCTTCGGTTTGTCCGTTGGCTTGCGGGTATCTTACTGAAGTGAATCTTCTCTCAATCTTCATGGTCTCACACCATGCTTTGAACTTGGCTCCAGAAAACTGTGCGCCATTATCAGAAATTAAGATCCTTGGCAATCCAAAACGACAAACAATATTTTTCCATACAAAATCCATGACTTTGTTCTCAGAGATTGTTGCCACTGCTTCAGCTTCTGCCCACTTGCTAAAATATTCCACAGCTACTATTATGAATTTCTTCTGGCCTGATCCCTTCGGAAAAGGTCCTACTATATCAATTCCCCACTGATCGAAAGGGCAAGTGATCGTGGCTGGGATGAGTGGTCTTGCTGGGGCGTGAGAAGTTCTGGCGAAGTATTGACAATCTTCGCACTTCTTTGCATAGGACGTTGCATCTTCTCTCAAGCTTGGCCAATAGTATCCTTGCCGGTAAATTTTTTGGCCCAATTCCCTTCCTCCTGAATGGTTTCCACAACTTCCCTTGTGTACTTCATCCAAGATTGCTTTTGCTTCTTCCTCATTTGCACATCTCAAGTGTGCCCCTTTGAAGGACCACTTATACAAGTAATCTCCTTGGACAAAGTACTTCAATGATCTGGCTTTTAGCCTCCTTGCTTCACCCCGATCTTGCGGAAGGCTCCCTTTCAGGAGATAATCTGTCAATGGGTGCATCCAACTGGTTCCCGGAGTTGTTGAGATTGAAAAGATTGGAAGAGTTTTGAGTCCTTGGTTCATGACGGATGAAGCCTCGACTCTCATCAAGATAACGTTTCTTGTGTCTATTCCCCCGAGGCGGATGCATATTTTGACAAAGCGTCCGCTCTTCCATTGAGGTCTCTTGAAAATTTCTCAATCTCACATTTCTCAAACTTTGTCATTTCCTCTTGGATCTTAGACTTGTAAATGGATAGTACATCCTTCTTAGTACTCCATTTTCCGGAAATCTGCTTCTCTGCTAGCTGAGAATCGGTGAAAACTTTGATCTTCTTCACTTGAAGGGCCTTCGCCATTCGTAGTCCTATGAGGATAGCTTCGTACTCAGCTTCATTGTTAGAAACACTAAACCCTAGAGTAACAGCATACTCAAGTTCAGCTCCTCCAGGACTTCGGATGTAAATCCCTATCCCTCCATTTGTTCCTGATGATGATCCATCTACTTCCAATATCCAAATCTCTTCTTGGTTGGAGGGCTCCTTTGGTTCTGGAGAGACGGTCTCCTTTTCCTTTAGGACCTCCTCAGCATGTAGGATCATCTCCCTTGAGTGTGTTTCTTCTCTCCTTTGCGCCTTTCCTGGTCTCTGAAGGGTGTTTTCTTCTATATCCTCCCCTGGTGTTTTTCTTGTTGCCTCTTGAAAGGCTTTTAGGGCAAACTCCAAGTCTTTGAAACGCTGACTAACTAGAGAGTCTTGGTCTTCTATTACCAGCGTGTTTGCCTTTGATGATTCTTTGGGATCTTCTTCCGCTGATTCCTTCCTTGGATACTCTACTAGGAAGTCGGCTATAACCTGAGCTTTTTTGGCTGACGGAGCCTGATAATCAATTTCAAACTCACTGAGCTCGATTGCCCATCTAGCTAGCCTTCCTGACAACTCCGGTCTCCCCAAAACTGGTTTGAGGGGCTGGCTAGTGAGTACTACCACTTTGTGAGACCCAAAATATGGTTTAAGTCTCCTCGCTGTGTAAACCAAGGCAAAGGCCAATCTCTCAATGTCCATATATCTCGTCTCCGCACCCGTAAGTGCCTTACTTAAATAATAGATTGGCATGTGATCATTCCCTTGGATCCGTACCAAGACGGAACTTATTGCCTCTGGAGTGGTTGCAAGGTAGAGATATAATGGTTCTCCGTCGACCGGCTTGGATAGCAAAGGTGGCGATAACAAGTACTGCTTTAGTTTCTCAAAAGCCTCTTCGCATTCCTTTGTCCATTCGAACTGATTACTCTTCCTTAGGACTTTGAAGAAAGGCAAATTCTTCTCGGCCGATCTCGAGATGAAACGGCTTAGGGAGATTGACTTCCCAACCAATTGTTGCACCTCGTTGAGCGTCTTTGGCTGCGGTAGGTCAAGTATGGCTTTGATTTTTTCCGGGTTCGCTTCAATCCCCCTCTCAGTCACCATGTAACCCAAAAACTTTCCTCCTTTGACTCCAAATGTGCACTTAGCAGGGTTTAACTTCATGCCATATTTCCTCAGGATGGAGAAACATCTGTCCAAGTGAGCAACGTGTTGATCTTCTGTCTTGCTTTTTACCAACATGTCATCAACATAAACCTCCATTGTCTTTCCAAGCTCTTCCTTGAACATCTTGTTTACCAACCTTTGGTAGGTTGCTCCCGCATTTTTGAGACCGAATGGCATCACGTTGAAACAGTATACATTGCCATTAGCGAAGAAGGCGGTCTTGGGTACATCCTCTTTGGCCATTTTGACCTGATAGAAGCCTTGGTACGCGTCCATAAAACTTAAGAGGGCACATCCAGCAGTGGAATCGACTAGTTGGTCTATTCGGGGGAGCGAATAAGGGTCCTTTGGGCAATACTTGTTGAGTTTTGTGAAATTGTTGCACATCCTCCATTTGCCAGGTCCTTTCTCCACTAATACTACATTGCAGACCCAATCAGAGTATCTTACCTCCCTAATATGTCCAGCCTTAAGCAACCTTTGTACTTCTGCTTCAATGATGGCATTGTCCTCCGCATTGAAGTCTCTTCGTTTCTCCCGAATATGAGTAATTGACGGATCAACGTTCAGACGGTGAACAGCGACCCTTGGATCAATTCCTTTGAGATCTTCAGTACTCCATGCAAAGATATCATTGTTCCTTTTGAGGCACTCAATAAGTTTCATCTCCACCTCCAAGGTCATTTCAGTGCCAATCTTGGTAACTTTTTCGGTACTTCCTTCTACCACCTGAATCTGTTTCAGAGTTTCTTTTGCTTCTATCTTATTTTCCTCGAAAAACTTCTTCTTTTTGGAAGTAGCAGGGATCGGTGGTATGACTTTGTAGTCCTCCAGTTCTTTAACTTCCCCTACTAATTGTTCCTTTGCCTTTCTCTGTAAGGCTCTCCTCCTCCTTTGAATGGGACTTGGCTTCTTGGACTTTCTTTTCGAGTGACGGACTGAAAAGAAAGTATCCATAGGTTGACCAATCCCATTAGCATCTTCTCTTCTGGTATGGGGACTTGAGACAGCCTTTGCTGAGAGACTATAGCATGCCCAAGCCTCTTGAATATTTCCTACCTCTTGACCGACTCCTCTCTTTGTAGGAAACTTCATTCTATTATGAACGGTCGACACTACCGCTTTGAATTGAGACAAAGCTGGTCTTCCCAACACCACAAAGTAATCAAAAGGTATGTCAACTACTACAAAGGGAACATTCTTGGTGATCCTCTGGGGGTTTTTTCCCATTGACACCTGCAAGGTCATGCTTCCCATTGGAATGATTGGCTGTCCTCCAAATCCGACGAGCGCACTTGCAACTTCTCTGATTCCTTCCTTCCGGGGATCTATCCCCATCCTCTTCAAAGTTCCAGTGAATATCAAGTTGGCGGAACTTCCTGTATCCACTAGAACTCGTCCAATGGTGAACTTCGCAATGTCTAATGCGACAACTAAAGGGACGCAAGGGTCATGGATTCCCCCCATTCTGGCACTCCTCAGTGGCAGCTCACTGTCATCAAAGGATATGATGTTTGATCCTGGGGAAGCGACTTCTCCATACTTAGAGTTGTACTCTAGGAGGTCCCTGGCCGTTTTGTCCCTCGCACTCCTTGAGTCCCCTCCAGCTGGTCCTCCTGCTATGGTGAGGGCAAAAATTCTACCATTCACTGGAAAGTTCTCAAAGTCTTGGTCATGATCTTCTTGTTCTTTCCATCCTCCTTGGGTGGGAGGTGGAGGAGGTAAGGAGGCCTCTCCTCTTTTCGCTTCTGTTCTCTCATGTCTCGAGGGTTCATCCTTTGCCACATAGTTCGCCAGTTGTCCTCTGCGGACTAAGGTCTCAATTTCGGTCTTGAGAGTGAAGCACTCTTCCGTGGTGTGGCCCTTCCCTTTGTGGAACTTACAAAACTTATCAGAGTTCTTATTTCTCCTTGTCTCTTGAATGGGAGGAGGCCATTCAACATCAATATTTCTAGTCATAATAGTATGCAAGATGTCGGATCTTGGCCTATTAAGATCAGTATATGTGTCGTACCTCTTAGGTGGTCCTCCTCTCGGAGGGGATTTCTGATCTCTGAACTCATTTCTTTGGATACTCCGTTTGAGTAAATTGTGTCTTTGCTCGGGTTTCTTTCCCTTGGACTGGTTGTGATTCTGAGCTTGTTTCTGATTGTCTCTTTCTGCTTTCTGGTGATCCTTTTCCTTTTCTCTAGAAGAATTTACTCTCACCTGAACCGTTTTCTGAAATTCTTCCGCCCTCAAAAAGTCTTGGCAAAATTGTTCGAGCTCTTTGTAATTCTCTGTCCGAGAGTAGGAAAGCCTAAGTCTGAACTCCTCATTGGAGGTATTTCCATAGAGGTATTCCTTTCTCTCTTTTATGGTATGCTCTTCCACCTGACAACATGCCTCGTGGAATCTATCCAAAAAGGTTCTCAAGTCTTCTTTTGGCTTCTGTACTATTTCTGCTAAGTACTTCACTCCTCTCCTTCTTCTGATTGCCTTTTCGAACCTTTTGGTGAACTCCTGGCTGAGTTGTTTATAACTCTTGATAGAGCCATTCTCCAAACCTGTCCACCACACCATCGCATCTCCCGAAAGAGTAGCGGGAAAGATTAATGCTTTGGTTCTAGAATCATGCCCGTATGCATCCATTTTGGTTCCAAACTTAATCAAGTAATTGGTTGGGCATGTAGTTCCATCATAGGTGTCAAGAGTAGGGAATCCTCTTTCAGTGTTAACCCGATGGTTCCGGATCTCTTCACATAAGGCACTAGGCTCTTGGTCTATTTCCTGCTCTTTTTCTTTCACGGATGCTCTCAAAGCCTCTATTCGTGCCTTAAGTTCAGCTTCTTGAGCCCTCATTTCTCCCAAAGTAAGTTCCGCTGTCGGAGGCGGATCGCTCCCCACTAGAGTAGGGAGTACCACTGGACCTCCAACTTGGTTCTCCATTCGGGTTTCAGGCAAGGTTTGTGTAACCATTTGGTTCAAGGGGATTTGATTCTGAGTTACCATCTGAGTTTGTGGTAACATCTGAGTTTGGGCCACCACTTGAGTTTGAGGGATATTTTCATTTCCTTGCGTTTGGGATGCTCTGACCCTCCGGTCTATTATCTCTCTCAAATCATCTGGGGCCCCTTGGGGTCCTAACCGTGACTGAACACGAGGAGGTCCAACTCGATCTTGTATCGGCCTTGAATTAGCTCGAGATTGTGCTCCAACCTCTCTAGGTTGCACCACCTGATTTGCTCTTACTTGTGCTTGCTGCTGGACTACTTGTTGTTGTATCCTCGCGACATCATCTGGTGCAAAACAACCTTGGATTGTTAAGAGGAGCAATCCAAATTGTTCTTCTCCTATACCGTAGTCCCTTGGTCTCACGACTTGTCCATTGGGCAAGGTGAACTGTAGTGCAGCTGGATCTTGAGGGACAACGGGTTGTGGTGGTTGCGGAGGAGCAATGGGTTGCGGTGGTTGCGGAGGCAGTGCTACAGGAGCGGGTGGTGCTGGCTGAGAATGAACTCGAAGGGCTCCAAATCCACTCCCAGCGGGGATTGCATTCGGGTTGTGATTACCCGAGCCTTCATTCCTCTCGGTTACACTTGCACTTGCTCCATCTTCCATCTCCATATCAACATTATCATTTCTATGTGTCCTTGTAGCTGTGGTTCCCCTTCCACCTCCCCTTCCTCCTAATGGGGGACGGCCCCGAGGACGGGTGGATTGAGGGTTCCTTGCCGCTTGAGCAATTCTAGTACTCTTCCTATTAACCATTTCGTAGGACTCTTGCTAGTAGGACAAAGGGTAACCTTTTGTTCAGTTTCCCACAGACGGCGCCAAATGTTGATGGGTAAATTATTAAGTCCTCCTAATACGTTCTAAAGCCTTCCTCTTGACTTTAGCCTCCTTCCATTGCAAGTGAAGTCCTGAAAATAACTTGTGGGGGAGGTTAGTAACGGTTTTCCGGTTTGTCTAGTGATCCAACCGGATAATCGACTTTACAGTTAGAGGGTTGAAAGCCACTCTAGTGTATATAGTATAAAGTAGGATAGATAATGATTACCTTTTGAGCTGAATGATGTCCACTATTTATAGTGTTTCCCAAATAGTGATAGGACTCCTGGGATTACGCCAAGTGTACGGCTATGATTGAATCTCAAAGCTAAAAGCCCATTAGCTGGCTTAATGGGCCTGGCCCACGTACCAAATTAGGGTTTTTCCAGGGCCAAGTAGGTAATTTCACGCTCTTTGGAACGTTCCAGGATTCTGTCCCGTTCTACCGTCCGACAAGGTGTCCGATACACGACCTGCCATCCGAGGTACCATCCGACATTTGGTCCGAGATCACGTGGCCGTACTTACTTCAACTGGGTTATGTAAACCTTTCTTAGCGTCCGACTCAACCATGTCACGCGCGGAACGTCCGATACCAAAGTATGTGTCGGACATCTGTCTTTAGGTATCGGGCCATGAGATTTCGCACGTGGTCCTTGAAAACTTACTACTCGCGGACCAAGGTATCAATATGTCGGACCACGGTATCGGTATGTCGGACAAAGTTCCGAGTAGAACATTTCTGGGAGTAATCTCTTTGTCGGATTAGGGCTCATGTGTCGGACATGTGTGCCCTAGACGTCCAGATAAGTCGTCCTTTAGTTCGTACAGTGAATCCGGACATAATCCAACATTAACAGCCATGGTGGAAGGTTTCGAGGGGTTTCAGAGAGGAGAAGAGTAAGCGTGAAATTTATGGCTTGGAACTGACAGAGTTGGGTGCACGGTCGTCCAGTTCTGTGTCCTACTTGTTCCATCATAATATAACCATGCTCAAGGCCTTAAATTCGTTATACATAGTTGATTACAGGTGCCATTTTCGACTTTCAGATCAGTAGAATGGAGAAAGCCCAAGGTTTATCAGAGTTCGAAAGTAGGGTTTCCAAATGGTAAGCTAACTTGATTAGCTAATTTTCACCACTACTTGAGAAAATAAAAGGGGACAACAAGAAGTTAACCAACTTTAGCAGAAACAAGGAATACTTGCATTCCAGTTATTTAGTTTGATACTCCATGCAAAATGCGTAAATGGGTATGATAAAGTCGACAAGTATGCAATCGTATGAGTTTACACAGACATGATGTTACTAGAGCTTTCCACCACATTTAGGTGTATGATTCGCTAGGCAAAAGAATTAGTACACTTAAGTTACATGTATCGTAAAAAAGAAAACCGGCATGCTAAGCAGCCAGGGCAACTTAATTTGAACTCATAACAAGAACACTCCTTTGATTCCAAAGCCAACAGACTAGATGTCATTCATTCATCAGCACCTCCCGCAGAATGAAGGTCGTACTCGTTCAAAATATCTTTCCAAGTTTTGAACCCATCAGTCACCTCTTTCACAACCAACGCCACCTTTTCCACATTCACGCGAACCTGGTCCTTGCTGTCCCTTTCCCTAATTGTAACTGATGACGTATTGTCAACTGTGATAGCAAATGGCACACCAAGTTCATCTGTTCTGGCATATCTTTCCCGATTGAAGTACCTAAAGAAAACATAGATATTGGATGTTAAAAGATAAAAGAGCTGAACACGTGGATATTGTTGTTAGCTAGTTTTTAGTTTATTGATGTCAAGATAAAGAGGCTGCTGAACTTCTTAGTTAGCTGAAGATCAGCCCAATCATCATTGTTAGCTGTTCAAGTTGAGGGGCTCTGTTGAAAAAGCCAAAAGTTGAACTTTTGCTGAAAAAACTTCTGAATTTGAAATTTGAAAATGAATTAGAGGATAGCCTCTTGAAACATGGTGAATCCGTAAAATGGAAAAAAAACACGATTTCTCAACAGGTTCCAATATCTTCTCGTCATTTCTCCCCACACCCCCCGCTTTTTCCAAAAAGGCGGCAGGAAACGCTGAACGGAAATAAAGAATTGTTCCGATGGAACCTTCACGTCTATCGTAGATTGGCCTAGATATATACAAGCAATCAAAAATTTACGATATCATCCAGCCAACATACAAACCAAAAGGCAAACAGACTTTTGAAAGGAAGAAATAGAAGGGGCATTTTAATCCAGAGACTCACAAAAGACTTGGCTAGAAGTCAAAACTGATCCCAAAAGTTTCAAAACCCTCAATTCAGTACAAACAAGTCCATGACAAGTAACCCAAATCAAAATTGAGTTCCCAAGGTTTCTTATGCTAATGACGGCAGGAAACCAGGCTACTAGGAGGCAAACACACATATATAGAGGACTAGACTACATTATAGTAGGAATAGGGAGGTTTAGTAACATACCTGTCATGTCAATCTTATGTGAAACCCCAGAAGCAGTCAGTGATCTGGAAATAAGTTTGGCAACAGTTTCAAACTGTTCGTTTTGAACCAGAGGGAAAACGGTGCATTTGATAGGTGCCACGCGAGGGGGGAATCTGAAAACATTCATCTGCTCATCACCAGCTTTACTAGACCTTGTATAGAACGAATGCTCATAAAGGCAGTATATTATTCTTCCAATTCCAAACGAGGGTTCAATCACAGAAGGGGTAAAAACTCTCTGGTGTTCTTTCTTGATTTCTTTGGAAATGGATACCATGTTTTTCATGATGGTTACGTTTTTCTCAAGATTGCAGACAAAGAATTCCACCTCCCCTTTTGATTCTAAGGCTGCCTTCATCTCCATAGCCTCCTTTTCTTCCATGGCCTAAGATTAGAAAATAAAGTAAATAAATAAACAAATAAAAGTAGACGACAACCGTTCCTCACTGCATGAATGACTATTAAGAATTTATACAATCTTTTGTCACGTAATCTCAATTAACACCATTTATATATTTACAAGGACAACAAGGGAAACCACAGCATCTTTCAACTCATTTTCATGTAAATTTTTAGACATTGCAAATTTTTGCGTTGGATAACTTGCAGTTGCAGGTTTGTATTATGATTCATGCACTCTAAAAGTATGGAACAAAAGGGGGAACAAACGTTACCTCCAAGGCCTCCGTAATCATCTTTTGGTTTCCTTTAAATGCAAGACCAAGCTCCTTTTTCACTGGAGCCACGACCAATTTCTACAGTTGCAAAACAGTAAATAGTAAGAATATAGTAATATAACAAAAGAAATGTGATCAGAATATACTATGAGGTTGAAGGCTGCCAGTGTCTACTGTCTAGAAGAGACATGCGATCAACTATGATTAGCTTCTATGACCAAAAAAAAACAAAAAACTTTGATTAGCTTCTGCAATTAGTAATTACCTCAACCTCCCTAGGCTCTGAAAATTTCTCTTGAGCTACTAGAGAAACACCACTTTTATCCTGTAAACAAAATATGACAAATATTATGCAACATGAAATATTCTCCACGGCATGTCTTGTGAGTTGTGATGGATTTCAATGAGAAAGCACAATGAGTAGAAAATCCCTGCCCATAATATTTTTGTAAGGAACTAGTGACATGCACAGATTAGATGTAGTGAAAACAAATTTGTATTAAACAAATTTGTATTGCTGATCACCAAAAAAGTCTCTGAAATCATGTGTAGGTGATTAAAAACGTCATAAATATGAAATCACCCACTTACCGAATGAGCTCGTAAATCATATGCAGATCTATCTGCGATTCCGACACACTCAATCCAACCATACGATGACTCGATTTCAGCATCCCAACAGTCAGCAGCGTAATGAGCCATTTCATTCGCAAGGTGCTGTCTGAAACGCAACCGTTCTTTGTCTATTCCAAGCTCCGTTAGAAATAGATAAACTCTCCCAATGAAGTAACCAAGAGTTTGATTATTGACAATTCCCTGCATGGCATGAAAAATAGATATCAAAATGAAACAAAATATATTAACAGAGGCAGAAACAAGTAAAATATGAAGACTAAAAAACAGACCTTGGAGACTGCCTCACCAATCTGAAGTTTTTTTGCAGACTTTCCAGACATTTGCTCTTCCCTCGGGAACATAAGAAACTCCAAGTTTGCTATTTCAGAAAATTTTGGGTGGGATTTGTCTTGAGGGTCAACAAAATGCTCGATTTCTGCCAATGTGAACTCTCTGACTCTCAGAAGCCCTTGGCGGGGAGATATCTGAACACAACAGATTGAAATTTCCGTAATAAAAACATTGTAATCAGTCAAATGAATGGTAGAATATCAACTAAACCTCATGTAATTTCTGATTAGCAATAAGCACCATGGTATAGAATTCTACCAATTAATGAAGGAGATAAAAGATTTATGACCTCATTTCTGAAAGCTTGACCAATCTGGGCCGCAGCAAAGGGCAACTTGTTACCATTGTAATAGTACAGATCCTTAAAATTCACAAATATGCCCTGTGCTGTTTCAGGACGCATATACCTGCATCAACATTTAATATTATCAGCTGTTTCACATCACAGCCATGCAACATTCTGAAGAGATCATTAGATACAACAAAATGAGATAAGACAGTAGGTAGACGATTTGATTACAGCAGCAACGGGGAAAGTATCACTCACCCAGGGCTTAGGCCAGAGGGACCAATTGATGTTTGGAACATCAAGTTGAAAGGATAAGGATCTGAAAGAGGATTCTTAGTATCTGGTGCAGTTATACCATACTCCTTGATCTTTGCACCAAGCTGATCAGAAGACAGATCATCCAGGACAGCAAGCACGTGTTTCAGTTCCGCAGCTTTTTCCGCAGTCAAAGTTAAGTCCTTCTCCAGCTTCTCCTTACAGAAATCCTTCAGTAAATGATCAGCTCGATAGCAAGTCCCAGTTTTTTCGTCCTTGACCATCAGGTCAGTGAACTTATCAACATGCCCAGAAGCCTTCAGGACAGCCTCTGGTGTAACACATGGGCAATCAACTTCCAACATATTCTCCTCCAAAACAAAATGCTGAGGCAGACAAGTACACACAAGTAAATTACGAACACTTATACTTACAACTCCAAACAAACAGTGTAGACAGTGAGTGGTTTATACAAGATTCCCTGTTGGCCATTGCATTTACAATATAAAATGCATTTTCATTTTAGATTCTAAAAAATGTAAAATAATCAACACCCATTTGTCAGAGCAGAATTCACGTTCCCATCAGTTTCATGTTTAGATTTAACGTACAAGATCAGTTTCCTTAATGTATCATTTCTATACAATAACTAAGCACTACCACCAAGTCTTTAATCCTGGCAAATAAATTTCAATATACTAACAGTGATACTTCCAAGTTCCAAGTTGCTACTAAACAAATTAGACTCTCGGGGGCATTTAGATTTTAGCATATGACATGCTTTTTAGATTTCATACCAATGTTAAGAATTCCATAGTGCACACAGCCATTTCCTTACTTCATCGATTGTATGCGATAACTACTTCTCATACAAAGTGTTTCATGCTAATAAACCGTGTTAGGCTACAGTAAACCAATAATAGAATCACATTCCGATTAAAATAAATAAATGAACAATGCTCAAGACCAATTAAAGAGATCATCTGACACCAACAGGCAATCACGTTAGAATTCAGCATCAAATTCTTTGTGCAGACAACAAACTGCAGATAGTTCAGCTTTCAGCTCACTCCTCATGTTTTGTTCTTACACTAAAATTACAGCTAGAGCTTGCTATCATGTTGAGAAATCCATGAAACTATTTACTTACTCAGTAATCAGTATATCCATTATCATTATATGGCATAAACTGTGCTAGGCAGCAAGCACCAAAAGTAGACTAGGTCTATTATAGGTCTATTATGTTCACAATACATAAATCCAGCAAAGTTTATCAGTCTGTAATATGACAAAATGCAGCCACTAAAAACCAACTGGAATAGAAATGCAAAATTAGAATCACATCTAGGATTCCGAGCTATACAAACTACTCTACTACTTAATTAAGGCACAAATTCTATCATCCAGATAAATCAATAATAGAATCACAATTTGACAAAATGAAAGCATTAGCAATTAGAGAGATCACCTGACGCCAAAACGCAAGCACATTAGACTTCACAGCGCAACCTGGCGGCCCGTAATCATAAAGCCCGGCGACACCGCGATATATCTTAAAGGACGGAATGTAGAACAATCGCCTCTCCAGAGTGTTCGACAGAACCTGCCTGAAAGCATCTCGCCCAGCACCGCCGCTGCCCAAGGCGGCATGGAGCTGCTCCTCAATCGAAGACTTCTCCAGCTTCAGAGCGTTCAGAGCCTTCACGGCGGCTTCAATATCCGGCTTGGCGGCGCCGGAGGCCTTCAATTGGCGAACTGCGTTGCCTTGAGACTCGATTGTTGCGATCTTCTCTACCAGAGATTTGCGAATTGATTCCTCCGATGTGGTGGCCATGGCGGAGGGTTTGGAGAAGATGGTGGAGGTTGCGAAACGACGGCGTATGAGGGGTTTCAGTGAGGAGAAGAGTGAGCGCATGCAAGGAGTGAGGTAGTTGTACTGGCGCCGTAGGGTTTAGGATTTCAATTTTGTTTTTTCCCCTTTACTTTCCTTTTTTTTCTCTCTCCTTTTTTAAAAAAATAGTAATTAATTCATCCATTTTTTAGTTATTTCCTAAGAGCATTTCCAGCAGTTCCCTTAACTTAAAAGTTAAGTTATACCTTAACTTAAATATTTTATATTACTGTGGAATAGACATATCAAATACAGTTAGTGTTTTAAATTATTTACATAATAGACCCGTCTAACGCAATAACTGTCCAAATTATGCTAAATTCTAGGGAGAGGACGACCTTTCCTAAAACGATGGAAAGGGCTGGTTTTGTGATTCAATCAGTGGTTTTGGTCAAAATCTCGCTCAACCATAAGCCAGTCGGTTTATTTTGTGATGTGATGCCCAAACTGAAGGGAATTCGGTTGGATTGAGAGCTTATACAGAAGACGGCTAGCCTGAAGAACTTACTGCTGCTGCTATGACGTGATGCTACTGCTTCATGTGTTTGTTTACAAGCTAGCTTTAATTATTTATTGTGTCTTGTGTGGATGGTGAGGTGTTTTGTGAGTTATATGTCGAGAGGCCTGGATCTACGGATCGGCATTGTTTTGAAATTGTTTTTGGATGAAATACAAACGTGATCTTCGTTCCAAAAAAAAAAAAAAAAACCCGGTTCACCTTGTGATATAAAAGTAAGTGAACAGACACAAAACACATAGTAAAACGTTTTCTGTGTGTTTTCGTTCTCTGAGATCGTTTTTTTCCCCCAATTCTCCTTCTTCTCTGATATTCGATCGATCTATCTACTACATAATTTGTTGTTCTCTGTGATTTAATCGATGATCTATCCATTCGTGTTGTTATTCTCCTTTGTCTGAATCGTTTTTTCCTTTTTTTCGGAGATCTAGGGTTTGAATTTCATATCTTCTCAGATCTAATTTCAAATGTCTAGGGTTTTTGGTGATTGAACATGGCGAAGAGGAAGGTTTCTTCCGATGTTTCCGATCCACCTGCAACGAAGAGGACGTATGTAAGGAAAGCTGCTTCTAGTAAGGGTATGTCTCCGATTTCATACATCTGTTGGTTTTTTTTTTTTTTTATGGATTTCGTGCCTGTGGTGGTTGTTTGTATGGTGTTTGTTGTGTTGTTTTTGTGGTATGCTTATTAGTATGCTTTGTTTCTGTTTTTCAAAATTGGTTTGTATTAGTACTGTGTGTCTGTATGCTTATATCGGAATTTGGTGTGGTTTTAAATGTCTTTTGGTATGCTTATAGTTGTTGTGTTATTCTACTTCTGCTTTTTGTATATATAGTGCTCGAGTTTCTCTGGTATGGTTATGAATGATGTTGGTGTGGTTTTAAGTGTTATTGGTGTGGTTCTAAGGTTTATTAGTTTTGTTTTTTTTTGGTGTGCTTCTAAGTTTTTTTGGTGTGCTTATAAGGTTTTGTTGGTGTTGTCTTTTGGCTTAGCTGTAAGTGGTGTTGGTGTGGTATAAAAGTTGTGTTGTGTGTGTTTTCAAGTTATGTTGGTATGCTTTTAAGTGCAACATGTGTTCTTTATAAATGAGTTTTTGGTGTTGTTATATTTTGTTGCTTTCTGTTGCTGTTTTAAGGGTTTTGGTGTGGTTGTAGTTTTTTTGGTGTTGCAATATAATATTATGTTGGTGTTTTTGTTTTCTTTTTTTGTAGCAGCTTCTCAGAGTCTTGAAACTGCTCCCACACATACTGCTGCTACAGGCAGCGAATCAACTGAAGCCTTTGCTTCAACAAACACACAGTTTGTTGGGAGCACAGGTACTGGTATTGGTGGCACTCAGGTGCTTGGGACAGGGGGTACTCAAGTTGTTGGGACAGGGTCTATGCAGGTGGTTGGTGTAGTTTAAGTGTTATTTGGTGTGGTATAAAAGTTGTTTGGTGTGTTTTTAAGGGAGTTTGGTATGCTTGTAAGTGTATCAGGTGTGCTTATAAATGAGGTTTTGGAATTGCTCTATGGGTGATTTTGTTGTTGTTTGTTTAAGGGCTCTTGGTGTGGTTGTAATTGTTTTTTTGTGTGGTATTAATTTGATGTTGATGCTATTGGCAGTGAATCAAGTGAAGCCTTTGCTTTAAGAAATCAAAGGTAGTTCTTGTGAATCAACTGAATGAGAACGAACCTGTGAATGTCAAAAAGAAGAGGGAGAAAGTTCCTGCGAAGGCCACGAAGAAGTTTGTGAAGAAATCAAAGGTAGTTCCTGTTGTTCGGAGAGAGTTAAGATCAAAGGCCAAGGTTGATGCCTCTATTGTTGTCTCTGCCAGAGAAGATGGTGATGAACCGACCGTAATTGACAATTTACTTGAAACATTGAATATCACGATTAAGGATTGACGTTAATTTGTGATTAAGAGTTTCTAGTTTAGTATTTTTTATTGTTTTGGTCTGTAATTTGTACTTGGGAGAAAATTGTCATTGTGGTTTTTGTTATTTTTGTGTCAGTTTGTAATTTGAACATTTTCTTTCCTGTGTTGTTTGCTTGTGTTTTGTACTGTGTTTGATGTGCATTAATTAAAATCTTATCATGATTATTTAAAAGCACGATTCCAGTTTTTAAAACCACACCTATTGTTCTTATAAGTACACCAATTTTTATAAGAGCCTCCTGGAGGTTTATCTTTTTATTTGATTTCTTAAAACCACGCCAACTGCCCTTATTGTTACACTATTGATGCACACCGATTGATTTTAAAACCACACCAACTTATTTTAAAACCACACCGTATGATCTTAAGACTACACGTGCTTATAAGACCATTTTGTTGTTTTAAGTTTTTGTGGTGTGGTTTTAAGGGTACATGGAATACTATTTTATACACATGTGTTTAAAATGACTTCTTATAGAATTTCAATATTATTTCTTATAATCCCCACAAGGTTTGTTAAAAGCCCACAATATATGCTTAAAAACACAAAATGGTATATTCATAAGCACAACAACTATAATATAAGGTATAATTTAAGAGCATGTAACAAACAAGATTATAAGCAAAATTCTTCATTAATTTCATGGTTTTGAATCAAACATTCAATCACTTGATGCTTTTCAAAAAATAAGTATCATAACATCAACAAATAAGCTATATTAATCGCTCTGGTGGTGTGTTGAACGCCTGAATTTGTGCCTTAGAAATTGGCTTCCTGCGATTAAACTTGCTCGTCAGCTTTGGTTTCCTGTTTCATCGTCCCGTCCCTCCTGAATATTGCTTGGAGCCGTCCATCTGGACCATACAAGTGTTAGAAGCATACCAGGATCAATTAAAACCACATTAAAGACACTTATAACCACACCATTATCCCTTAAAACCTACGATTTACAGAATGCAATAGAAGCTGAACATCATGTGATGGATGGTTTCTAATAAGATAATCCTGCAACATAAGCTAAATAGAGTTACAATCACCCCTTGTCCCTTTAAAACCACACCAAAATGTCTTAAATTTATACCATGCAATATAATATAAAGACCATGCCAACAATACTTAATTATACAATCTAGTCCTAAAAATGTACCAAACAATTCTAAAAGCATGGTATAAACCACAACTTATGTTAGAAACCACAACAAATGTTCTTAAAAGCACACCATGCTTCCTTAAAACCACATCATGGCCACTTAAAACCGTACAGTGGACAATCCCGCAACAACATTATTTAAAACCACACTAAAGATAATTATTACCACACCATAAATTTTTTAAACCACACCAAGATTTGTTAAAATTTCAGCATGCAACAGAAGCTATAAATGATATGAAGCTACTTAAAACTGCAACAACAGTAACTATAAGCACACCAAAATGTCTTAAAAGTACAATATGAAAACTGAAGCTGAAATGCATATTTCAATACCACATCACAGGTTCTTAAAAGCACAACAAAATTACTTATAACCGCACCATATCAGTTCAAAATTATAGAATTGTCAAACACAGGGCAGTAGCATTATATATACGTTAAAACCACAACAACAGTAACTATAAGCACACCAAATTCTCTTAAAACCACATCATAGTATATTATAATCACCTCATGTTTTATTAAAACAACACCATGACATCTTAATACCACAACAATTGTTCTTAAAAGCACACTACGCTTCCTTAAAACCACACCATGGCCACTTCATTGTACAATGGCCAATCCCGCAACAACATTTATTTAAAAGCACATCAAGATGCTTATTACCACACCATAAATTTTAAAACCACAACAAGATTTCTTAAAAATTTCAGCATGCAACAGAAGGTGACATCCATTTTTCAAAATCACATCATAGTATATTATAACCACCTCATGATTTATTAAAACTACACCATGACATCTTAATACCACAAAATGTACAAATCCAGCACTGTAGCAATATGATGTTTTTAATAACCAAAACAACATTATTTAAAACCTCACCATAGATGCTTATTAGCACACCATCAATACTTAAATCAACACCATGATGAGTTAAAATTTGAGCATGCAACAGAAACTACAAATTATATGAATTTACTTAAAAGCACATTTAATTTGCAGTAGCTATAAGCACATTTGCAGTAACTATAAGCTCACCAAATTCAATTACAGAGCTTAAAACCTCATCATATGCCCTTAAAATACAGAAACTCAGATTTCATCAATTATAGAAGCATAAAAGCACACAGAAATTGCTTAAATGTGTTTAGAAACTTACGAAATTATTGCTCAGGTTGAATTTCTTCGATTTCCTCCTCCAAATCTCCGATCAGACGTTTAGCGCTTTTGACAAACTTGTTTTCAACGTGTTTTGAGCAATTCAGAAGGTATAGGATTAGAAAATTATCAAATCGGAGTTTGATTCAATGAAAATACACAAAACAGATTGAAATCGAAGCTTTTTGGTGATGTTTATTACCTGATATGTGTCCATTGATGCTGGATTGCTTGAGATCTGACGGATTTGATTAAGGCAGTCGAATTTCCGGCGAGCAGAATTAATTTGGGGGCTTTTTCACGTGAAACACGCACTCACACCTTTAGTGTGTGTTTTCTGCCTGATTCAATTTGTGCATTAATGAGAGGGCTATTTATACCAGCGAGTTTCTTTGATTTTCTTTACAAAACCGGTTGCTGGTTTTGAAAGGTGGTTTTTTGTTTAAAAACCAGCTCTTTCCTACATTGTAGGAAAGATCTTCCTTTTACTATACTTACTCGAAAAAGTATAGTAAAAGGTAGATCTTTCCTACTACCTAGGAAAAGTCTGGTTTTTAGCTAAAAAACCACCATAAAAAACCAAAAACCGGTTTTGCCACAAAAATTAAAAATCTCGCTCCTATATATATATCCCCAAATACACGTTAGAAACTCAGAAACAGAAACAGAACAAAACACACACCAACAGTGTCAGTGCGTGTTTTACGCGAAATTCTCCCAAATCATTCGTACTCGCCGGATTTTCGTCGGAATTTCACCGGAATCTCGACATTCAGAAGCGTTTCCATCAGATCTCAACCAATACAACTTCAATTAACATCAATCAGGTAAAAATCCACACCATTGCTTCTGTTCTAGTTCGAAATCTGAGAAATTAGTGTGTGTTTGTGCGTGTTTTACAAATCAAGCTTCGATTTATTAATTTTCGAATGATATACCTTCTGATCTGTTCAAAAAAAGTTCAAATCCAGTTTCTCAAAAGCACGAACCACTGATCGGCGGTTTTGAAGAGCAATCCGCATCTGATGTTGATGTGATCGAAGAAGATAAGCCTGAGCAGCAATCCAGTACTTTCCTAACTACTTTTAAGCATTTTCTGTGTGGTTTTAAGCTTCTGTAAATGTTGAACGTGAGATTGTGGTTTTAAGGACATATGATGTGGTTTTAAGCTTCTGCAATTGATTAAACATGAGATTGTGGTTTTAAGGACACATGATGTGGTTTTAAGAGATATTCTTAAGCATCTAAGCATGATTGAGATCATTTCAACTCCAGTATTCATTCTGAACTTTTAAGAGATTTTGGTGTGGTTTTAATTATTGTTGTTGTGGTTTAAGGAATATATAATGCTACTGTCTTTTGTTTGTTCATTATATGGTTTTGAACTGACATGGTGTGGTTATAAGTAATTTTGTTGTGCTTTTAAGAACTTATGATGTAGTTTTAAAATATTAATTTTAGCTTCAGTTTCATGTTGCACTTTTAAGAGACGTCTGCGTGGTTTTAGTTACTGTTGTTGTAGTTTTAAGAAGTCGTGTTTAGGAAGCATCCTTCAAATCATTTTTAGCTTCAATTGCATGAGATTTTGGTGTGGTTTTAATTGTTGTTCTGATTTTTAGAAGCTATCCATGACATGATCTTTAGCTTCTGTTGCATGCTGTTATTTTAAGACATCTTGGTGTTGTTTTAAGGGAACCTAGTGTGGTTATAAGACTATTTAGTGTTGTTTTAAATAATGTTGATGTGGTTATAAGAAATATATATTGCTACTATGTTGGGGTTGTCCATTGTGTGGTTTTAAGAGGACATTGTTTAGTTTTAAGGACATTGTTTAAAAAATTATATTTACTTTGTTGGGTTTGTACATTCTGTGGTATTAAGATGTCATGGTGTGATTTTAAGAAAACATGAAGTGGTTATAATATCCTGATGTGGTTTTGAAATATGCATGTGACCTTCTGTTGCATGCTGAAATTTTAAGAAATCTTGGTGTGGTTTTAAATATTTATGGTGTCGTAATAAGCATATTTAGTGTGGTTTTAAATAGTGTTGTTGTGGGATTGTCCATTGTATGGTTTTAAGTAGCCATGGTATGGTTTTTAAGGAATCATGGTGTGCTTTTAAGAAAATTTGTTGTGGTTTCTAACAAAAGTTGTTATGCTTATAACACAGGTGACGATGGTGGAGATGATGATGATGATGATGTTGATGATGAAGAGGCTGATGATGGTAGTGATCCCAGATCCCTTAAAGGTTACACTGTAGAAACAAGTACGACCACCACACAAGCTGAAAAAGCCTCTACATCTGTTGGGCGCACTCCTAGCAAAAACAAAAGGAAGGAAAGCAAAAGCTGACGAGCAAATTTAACCGCAGGAAGCCAATTTCAAAGGCGCAAATTCAGGCGTTAAACACACCACCTGAGCGATTAATATAGATTATTTGTTAATGTTATGATACTTATTTTTGAAAAACATCAAGTGACTGAATGTTTGATTCGAAACCATGAAATTAATGAAGAATTTTGCTTGTAACCTTGTGTTGTTGCATGCTGTTTAACTTATACATTATTATAGTTGTTGTAGTCATAAATATACAATGTTGTTGTTTTAAGCAGGCATGGTGGGGTTTTAAGAAACCTTGTAAGCATAATAAAAAATAAAGTGTTGATATTTTATAATTTTTCATTTTGAACACCAGTAGTATAAAAAAGTACTCTATGTACCCTTAAAACCACATCACAGAGACTTAAAACCACAAAATGAAAGTTAATAGATTTATAATCAAAAAATTACATTTCGTTTTACAAACTGATGCCATTATGAACACTAAAGCAGTTGGTGTGCTTTTTAATGTTGATGGTGTTGTTTTAAGACTATATAGTGTGGTTTTAGGAACAAAAGTCATATTACCCATCGCAAAAAGATAACCCCTCCAGGAAACTCTTATAGCACTTGGTGGACTCATAAGAGCAACAAGTGTGGTTTTAGAAACTGGAGGTGTGATTTTAAACAATCATGATAAGATTTCAATGCAAATCAAAACTACTAAAGAACATACACAGTAAACCACAAAAAGCAAACATAACACAAAGTGAAAAATGTTCAAATCACAAACTAACCCAAAAATAAACTATAGTGACAATTTCATCTAAAGTACATATTACATGCCAAAAAGAAATAAATTAAGATACAAAAAAGTCCAAATCGGACACAAATTAACATTGATTGTTCTTAACCTTGACCTTTAATGTTTTAATTAAAGTGTCAAGTCCGCTCGATTCATTTCATTTGGTACATCAACAATATCATGCTTGGCCTTTGATCTTAACTCTCTTTGAGCAGTAGGAACCACCACCTTTGCTTACTTCACAATATCCTTTTCATTCACAGTCTCATTCCCTCTCTTCTTGTCAATCTTCTCTTGCTCTATAGCCTTCTCATTTTCAAGTTTCTCCTGTTTACCCTTTTCAAACCACTATGCTCATCAACACCCTGAGAAGCTGCTACAAAAAAAAACAAAAAAACAATAAAAACAAAAAAACAAACACCAACATCAAATTAAATACCACACCAAAAATAATTACAACCACACCAAAAATAATTACAACCTCACCAAAATACCCTAAACAATAACTAACAAGTTACACATAGAATAACACCAAAACTCATTTATAAGCACACATAATACACTTACAAGCATACCAACATCACTTAAAAACACACCAAAAACAGCTTTTATACCACACCAAGAACACTTAGAGCTACACCAACTATTCTTACAACCACACCAACACCACTTAAAACCACAATAATAAAAATATCACCATCTAAAGATACACATAATATCCCCATGCTTAAAACAATAACATAAACTCTTAAAACCACCGCAAAAAAGCTAAAACCCATAACAATACACATTAATAAACCTAGCAAACCAGAAACAACACTTAAAACCATGCCAAGAACCCTTAGAACCACACCAAACGCATTTAGAACCACACCAAAATTTTCATAAGCATACCAGAGAAACTCACTACAAGGAGGACACCATTTAGCGACGGATCCATCCGTCGCTAAATAATGCCGATCGGTCGCTAATAACAATTAGCGACCGATCGGTGTTTTTAGCGACGGATAAAATCATCGTCGCTAAACCGTTAGTCGCTAGCGAATTAGCGACCGATGAGTTATCCGTCGCTAATTAGCGACGGATAAGGAGGTTGACTTTTAGCAACCGGTGACTTATCCGTCGCAAAAGGCCCCGGAGATCCAGCGACGGATAACTCATCCGTCGCTGGATCTCTGATGCTTTTAGCGACGGATAAGTTATCCGTCGCTGGAGCTCTGGAGCTCCTAGCGACGGATAAAGTCATCGGTTGCTATATTTTTTTAATTTTTTTAATTTTTTAGATATAATAATGAGAACCAAAATCAAATGCACCCTGTTCAATTAAGCAACATGTTACAGAAATTCTTATAGACCAAATAAACAAAAAAATAATCCAAAAAAATCATAATAAATGTACCAAAACCCTCCATACATATAATAATAATCATACGTCCACAATACTAATCCAAAATAATATCATAGTGTACACAGTATTCATGTAGAAAATAGTAAATAGAGTCGAAAAGGATAGGGGATCATGGAGAGGTAGGTGGTTCCATCCCCAGCTTCGCATACAGCTCAGCAAACATAGTACCATATTTAGCCTTCTGCGCAGCCTGCTCCGCAGCTAGCCTCTTCACCTCCTCATCCTTCTCCTACAACTGAAGTAAGAGGGCCTGCTCTCGAGCGGAAGCTGCTGCTGAAGATGATGAAGATGTACTGGCACGGGAACGACGAGTCGGCCTCGAGTCCAATTCAGGGACGGCTGCTGCACTCCCCAGTCCCAAGCGACAGCCCTTCTCGCCTGGAGGATTCACCTCGAGGAAAATGGCATTCATTTCCTCAACAGTGAGATCCTGATCACGAATCCTGGCCTCGTAGGCCGTCTGAAATTATAAATCAAGAGTATAAGGTGTTAGTTATGTTGTTAATTAGTTATGAAATCATCAGTATTTAATAAACACATGTATTGTTGAACTTACCGCAATTGTTGTGGCCTCGTCACACAACCACTGTCCGTCCTTGGCCTTCTGAGATCTCGAGAACAAGGTGAATAGGAGACTCTCCTTATCCTTCAACTGAATGACACATGAAAGCATCATATACTTAGTTTGAAAGTTCGAAATGCAAGTAAATAACAAGTATAAGAATGATGAATTCACAAAGTTAATACACTTACCTTCTGCCTCACATGTGCTGTAGCGATCGACTCAGAGCCAAAACGGTGTGTCACCAGGGTACGGCTCCCATCATTCGGCTGCTTCTTCCTGTTATCAGTGTTCTGGTCAGCCTGCGCCTGGACTCTCTCGTTAGCCAAATACACCTTCCACGCCTCCCAAATTTCATCTCCGGGCCAATCACCGGTACTTGGACGGTTATGTGTATACAGTTTCTTCATGTTATGAACCATGCACTTGTAAAGGGCACTACCGTGAGAGTTGAAGCTCCACCAGAGATCCATCAGCAATGCTTTCGGAAGGAAGAAATCTTTCTACACAATTACAAATAAACATCGAAACACATACGTTGGTGAATACTTAAAAACATTCAAGTATAACAAGGGGAAACAACATGTATCAAATATATAACAAGGGGAAACAACATCTATTCAAGTATATCGGTGACTAACATATCACCCAAGTTCAGTGGCTAACATACCACTCAAATATAGTGGCTACCATACCACTCACATTGTCCTATATTTCACTAAAACAATGGTGACTAACATATCACCCAAGTACAGTGGCTAACATACCACTCACACAAAGTGGCTAACATACCACTCACAACGCAAACAATTAGGTAACTAATGTACGATTATTAACTCACCCTCAGCTCCTCGAACAGCTCTCCCTTAATTTGGTCCGGGATGCAATGCCACTGGTTGCCACCCTCTTGCGGTGGGATCATCATGTTCCGTATTATCCCACTGAGTACTTTGGCAGCGCGCTCCCCATACAACCTTTGGAGAACAGGTAAGTCAATAGTGAAACCTTCGGTTTAGTTCGGTATATATATATATTAAAAGTTCGTAAATCAGTTAATGCCTAATACTTACTTCTCTCCATTGGGGTAAAGGACAGGGCGACCATTCCACATCAGACCATCTTCCGGCCTTTGAAAGGGACAACCGTCGTCTGGAACGTGGGCCCACGGGTCGTGGAGGGAGGAATAGGCAGTCGATCCCCTACTCGACCCAGGTGGATGAAAGTATATATGTCCTAGAGACAACCAACATTAAGGACGATATGTACTTTACCGCATTAAGCTTATTGGTATTTATTTATGTTACATTTATTTAAGCATACATAAATACAATTGGCATTACATTTACTGAATAGATTATTTGGTTGTTTGAATTATTCTGTAAGATGTTCCCAAGGACTAAAGATAATCACCAAGTTAGTGGGAGCTTGCGTGTCAGAACTTAAGTCCTAAAATTAGCCACTAGTTGATGGTCATTGAGATTTGGGATATCAATGATGTGATAGAGACTAGCATGTGTTGCATCAGATCCTTCGAGGATGTAGTAGTTCTCACTGCTGCGAATAGCTTGGTTATTCATGATGGACACATGGACACTTTGGAGAGTGTTGGCATGCCCAGCCGAGAAACCATTTGGTAAATTCTATTTAAGTGTCTATGGGAGTATCAGATTGTAGGGTGATGTGATAGTCCTCAGACTTGAGGTCAATACTACATCATATGTGGAATAATATACTTTGACCATGCGCAACGCTTGCACTCTTAAAGTAGAGTAGATACGACATGCGTTGGGTATATTAGGAAGCATATGGTGTGAGTGATTGGACCAAGATCAGGATTCATTCCTCCGAATAGATTCAAGGAGAGAATACTCTACAATCTCATATTTAGTGCGATCGTTAGTCAGTGGCCACTGCAAAGATATATGTCAAAATGGTGTTTGGACATAATCATCTAGATCGACTAAGAAGATTGAGAGACAATGGATGAGTTATTGGAATAGACACTAATCCATATTCTAGATTCATTCGAGTATTCGAGAATGAAAGGACCGTATCATCAAAGTACTCTACATCACAGGCAGTTTGTATCTCCTCAACAAACGTTCCTTACATATTAGTATTGTCTAGTGACGATTGTCTAGGAATATTCACTGAGACCTTGATTTGATCATTGCATGATATGTGAGGGCCTATGGGTCATATACAACTAGGTGATGATTCTCCCGATTAAGCATTAGGGTAAATTAAATGTCAATTGGATTGATAACATTTGATTTACTATTGTCAAGGACATTTCATTTGATGGAAATCATTAATTAAGTTAAAATTAGATTTATAGCTTTATTCATATATTAAATAAATATCAATTGGATTGGTAAATATTTAATTTAATATTATTGAGAATGATTCTATTTGATAGTAACAACTAATTAATTAAGTTGAATTGGATTCAATGGATTAATTTATACTTTTAAAAAGTAAATTAATTAAATTAGATTGAATTAATAAAAGAAAAAAAGAATAATTATATTATATTGGATTTAATTAATTAAAGTTAAAATGTGCATTTGAACCAATTTAGAATGAGGTTCAAGTGTTAAAAGCCCAATTGAAAAAGATTGCTAGTGATGGGCTTCGAACCCGTGACCTCCAGAATATTAGCCTGCACACATACCAACTGGGCCAGGCCCATGCAAAATACCTAATCAGCGTTTTATCTATCTGTTGTTGCGGCCGCAGTATCTGTTTTTGCTGGATGATGAAAACGTGTTGTTGTTGGGGTGTGGCTAAGAGCTTTCTTCATCTTTTGGGTTTCTTCTACACGATTTGAATATGGATTTCCTAGCATCCATGGAGAATTCATCAACGGAGAATTGAACTACGTTTGACTTGATCCTGAGGGTACGTAGGCAGCTTAGAATTGTTTTGAGTTCAGTCAGATTCTTTAGAAGATCATCAATTGTTCTTTGAAGAACAAAATCATGATTAGATCAATGATTCATGGAAGTTGGATAACGGGTAAGTCATTTGTATGGAGCATGTTAAATAATCATTCAATCAACGATTCATGTAGGAAATTTTCGAATTCCGCTGCATTAACCTTAGAGGTAATTTCCTACAATTACTAACAGTGGAGTCCCAAAAACAGTAGGGGAGCCCTGCTGTGAGCCCTGCCCGGTGTCCTCTCCTTCGGTATCTGACATCTGGGACTGCGGGGTCATGTATCGTGGCCTCCTGGGTCGTGGCATCTGCAATAAAAAGATCCGTGTTAGTACATACACAATTGAATATAAAACATGTAAAGTCATTAAGAGATAAAGTAAGGAACGACGCTGGACATTTGGGTGGTCACGCCAGTAGGCCTGCCAATACTCATGAAGGGGAGCTGGCATCCATTCCGAAGGCGGAACTCCCAACAGCCAGTTGGCTTTCCAAGCCTCAAGTAGGATATCCCCCAACGTAGGAACTGACATCTAATAATAATCAACCTATTATATAAGATGTAAAATCAGAGATATAGTAAGGAACATTTTTTTATTATATGCCTAATAGATAAGTCTAAGCTAAGTCTAATCTAACTACCTAGTACTAATTCACGTACCCTCTATAATCTACTCTGGTTGTAAGTCAATGAAAACATCATCATGCAGCTGAATAACTTCTACTGTAGCCTGTACAGGTTTTCTAGCCTGACCATCGACATCTTCTTCTTGGTACGAGTTGTTAATTGACTCGTCCTTCTCCACATACTCAACTTTGGATCAAGCATTTATAGGTACAGCAGCTAACCAATCGCCCTTATCTTTTTTCAAGGTAGGAAACTGAAGAAATACAGCTTGAAGTGCTTGACTTGCCAAGATAAATGGTTCGTACACTTTACTTCTTCTTATAGTTTATCTCCACCATATCATACTCCTCAAGCCTTCTGGTGCCTACATCAGTGGGATCATACCAATCAACATCAAACAACATTGTTCTTTTCAAAGGTACTCCGGGATATTCAAGGCGAACAATACGCCTAAGCTTCCCATAGTAATCGTAGACATCATCACCTATGTCTTTCCCCAAGACACGAACCCCACCATTAACTGTAGCATCTGTCGATCCACACTCACTATTGTTGAACCTAAGTCCATTTACAATGTAAGATGGGAAGGAGGAGTATCTTCTCCCAGGTCCACTTGCTAGTGCTCTTAAGTAAGGACATGTTATTTTGTTGGTCGGGTTCTGTACATGCTCTTTGAATCATGTTGGAATCGGAGACTAAGGCCTCCCTAAGCTTGAACCATAGTTTTTTACATTGCATTATATATACTCCCAATATTTTCTAATTTAAATTTACCTATGATCGAGTTATTTCCTTCATACTTACATTTTTTTAAAACAATAATTACTTATATTTATCTATATTTTATACAATTTTCATTATAATAACTACTTACAATATACTATAATTACATATATTTATCTATACTTCCATTATAATTATACAATTTCCATTATTATAACTACTTACAATACACAATAATTTACTCATATTTCCATTATACTTATACAATTTCCAAATCTAATTAGTAATTAGTATATCCGAAACAAAACTACACTAATTGAACAAAACTAACTACGTAATCCAACTCAATTCAAATACCAAACATAATCGAACTCAACTATAAAATACCCAATTCATCCCAAATCTATCAATTCACCAACTAAAACTTGTGCATCCCCCCTAATTTGAGCTACACAACATAATAGATACTAGTAGAATGCATACAATTCAATGAATTGAAAAAAAATGAAGAATACTAAAATTTAGACAAGGTTAGGGTTCGAAATATATACCTTTGATCGCGGAAGAAATGGGGAAACTATCACGCAATTGAATAGCTACACTTGTTCCTTGATGGAAGAGCTTCGAAATGACTATAAGATTGATTGAAATGGTGAAGAAATGAAGAAAATAGGGGAGGAGAAAATGGAGCCGCGAAGGAGAGAAGTGTTGCTGTGCGTCTGTGTTCTGTCCGTCTGCCGGCAAAGACGACGATATGTTAACAGTTAGCGACGGATGGCTCATCCGTCGCTAAATAGCGATCGGTCGCTATTTAGCGACCGATTAGCTCATCCGTCGCAAATTATTTTCTTTTTTTTTTAATATAGCATAGCAACCGATGTAACTATCGGTCGCTAAGCATTTTGACCAGCAAAACAATAAAAGATAAAGAAATTAAAAAGCCGCGAAGGATGAGATCATCGGTCGCAAATGTAGCGACGGATGGGTCCATCCGTCGCTAAATAGCGACCGATGGCTAATCCGTCGCTAATCCCCGTGCGCTCTAAGGGTTTATGGACGCTCTCTTACACGATTTTTCTTATCCGTCGCTAATGACCTTTTATCCGTCGCTAAAAGACCGATCGGTCGCTAAAATTAGCGACCGATCGATCCGTCGCTAAAAGTGGTTGCTAAAAGTTGTATTTCTTGTAGTGACTTAAGTACCAGAAAACCTTTTCAAATACAAAATCTAAAACTAGAATAACATAAAACCTATAAGCATACCAAAGACACTTAAAAGCACACCAAAATTCCTTATAATAATACCAGATACACTTGGTACTATAGAAAAAATTCAGCAACAAAAACTAAAGTATAATAATAAGCAACCTGCAGATACACTAAAAACAACACCACATCCATCGAAAACAACACCAAAAATCCCTTATAAGCATACCATAGGCACGTAAAACACTTTAACCACAACAAACACACAAACACAGCATATACAACCACAAACACTTAAAACCACAAACAATATACCTAAAAACCACAACAAAAAACAGATTCAACATATCAAAATCAACAACTGACATACCTTTACTGGAAGAACCAACAGAAGAACCCTTCCCCTTCGTCTTCAACAACAAAAAACTTCTTCAACAGAACAACAGTGTTATAAACAACAGAATAACCCTTCCTCTCCGTCATCCTTCAAACTAGAAATCATAGATATCTGAAATCGGATCTGAGAATTAAGAATTCGAAATCGAAACCCTAGATCTCAGAATACATAGTGAGAAGACCAAATCGAACACAACACAACAACAAAGTAGCACAAAGGAATAAAATAGGAGAACAATCAACTTGATTCTTCGATCGATCAGAAAATTTGAGATTTAGAAGCAGGAGCAGAAAATGAAAATTTACAGAGAGAGAAAAGTGATTTCACGCATAAAACACGTTGAACTGTGTGTTTACTGTGTGCTCGCTTTTATTAATAGCTACACAGTGAACCGGGGTTTTTAAAAAAATCGTCCGGTTTAATACTAGCGAGTTTTTGAGAAAACCAGATTTAAAACCAGCGAGTTTTCCACAAAACCAGCCCTTTCTGTCGTTTTAGGAAAGGCTGGCCTCTCCCTAGATCCTAAATTATAATGAAATACACCCTTCGAACAAAGTTAGTAATCTTAAATTACTGCATAGTAGACCCGTCGAACACTTTTAGTGTTCTAAAACACTGTGAAATACGCTTGTCGAAATTACTGCGGAATATACACATCGAAAATAATTATTGTTCTAAATTATTACATAATAGACCCGTCAAACACATTAAGTCTTCTAATTTGTGGCGAAATACACATGTCGGACAAAGTTAGTATTCTAAAAACTTGCAAAATAGACTCGTCAAACACATTTAGTGTTCTAAATCACTGCAGAATAAGCCCGTCGAACATAATTAGTGTTCTAAATTATTGCCGAAATAGACCCGAAGAACAAAATTTAGTCTTCGAAGTTCTAACTTATTGCAAATCGAATACACCTGTCAAATGCAATTCGTTTTCAGAACTATCGTGAATAGACCCGTCGAATGTAGATAGTCTTATAAATTATTGCAAGGTACACCCGTCGTATAAAGTTAGTATTCTGAACTAATGCGGATAGACCCGTTGAACGCATTTATGTTAGTGTTTTAGAATATTGTGGAATGAACCTATTAAATGCCGCTAGTATTCAAAATTAGCGTGGAATTGACCCGTCGAACACAGTTAGTATTCTAAATTATTCAAATCATACCCAGCCATATGAATAGCAATGAAACACACTTAAATTGAAACTAAAGTATTTTCGAATGTTACCCATCTGGTTCCTTTTCTTCTCCAACATCCAAATAGTGATACAATTTCATTTGGGGAAAGACCGTCCTAATACAATTTAATTTGTACTCTAAATTATTGTGGAATATACAATATTTAATATTTTACGAAGATAGTTAAATATATGTGAGCTAGGTAAGTACCAAAAATTCATAACACGTGTAAATAGATAGAATAAGGATCAATAAAAATATGATGCATGGCGGAAGGAAAATTTTAACAATTAATGCTCTAAACAATTGTGGAATAGACCGGTCGAATATAGTTAGTACTCTAGAGTATTGTGGAACATAACTATTGATCAACATAATTAGTGTTTACTTAAATTACTGTGGAATATGGAATAGACATGTCGAATACAGTTAGTGTCCTAATTAACTATTATTGAATTACCCGTCGAACACAGTTAGTGTTCTAAACTACCGTCGAATAATGTTAGTCTTTTAAAAGTATTGTGGAATAGACTCATCAAACACAATCAATTTAATATTGCGAAATAGACCCGTCGAATACATATTGTACACTAAAGTATAGTGGAATAGACCCGTCCAATACATTTTGTACCTTGAAATATCGTGGAATGGGCCTGTCGGACACAATTAGTATTGAATGCGGTGAATGTGAAGATAATTTTTTTTTGTGAAGATAGTTAGTTGAATGTGAGCTAAGTAAGTACCAATATTCATAAATTATGTGTAAATAGATAGAAGGACTGATAAAAATATGATACATGGTAGAAATAAAAGTTTCAAAATAAATATACACAATAAACTTCAAATTGTTTCCCTAAAATTTATGTGATCTAAATTTATTTTTTAATAGAAAAATTATTTTCTTGCATTTTCCTTTATCTTTGTATTAATAATCATTTTTTACAATAGAAACACTAATTACTTTTATCATCCATGTTCATAATGTCAACTAATTTCAATTAATATTTTATTGTTAATATTTTAAAATATAATATCTTTTTTTTCTTTTTACTAATTATATGTTTACATGAGAATTGCATATATATAAATAGGAGAATAACAAATAGATATGGTAGGATTTGTTTTAGTGAAGAGTTGATGATGGATGAATGGAGGACACGTGGCATTGGAATGTATGAAAACCAATAGGAATTGGACACGTGGCTGAAGTAATGCCTAGAAATAGTTCTTCTTTAATGTATAGTAGATAACCTACTACGCTAATGCTAGTTTGAAAACTTTTGAAATTAGTTTACTGTGTGAACCATAGATGATTATATTATTGACTATAAATAGGGGTAACAACTTAATTAAACTAACACTAAACGATAATTACGTGAAGGAAAATAACCTGAAATTTTGGCGCCAACGAAAATAAGGAAGACAACTAATTATTTCAAAATAAAATATACTCTAGATAAATCCACGAAGGATTTTGTAACAAATTTAGCTACTAATTAAGATGAAGATTTGGTAACCCTAAATATTAGGTATTTTTATCTAATCAGATATCTTGTATATATCTAATAATCAGATATATTCCATATATAACAGAATCTATTCAAAGGAAACCTTTGATCATCAAACTCTGTTTCTCTTTTCCCCGTCCACTTCTACTATCTTTTTTTCCCCGGCCGTCTAATTGTTGCAATGGAAAAACCGTCTCCTTCTTTGTCTAGAAAGAGAAAACGGGTTCAAACTACTTCCAAGAACAAAAACAATCAAGATGACCAAGAAATTACCCTCCCACCAGTTACTAATGATCAAGTTAACAAAAATATCGCCAATGGCCTTGTTCAGAGACTCGAGTCTTACCCACCTGGTTTTCGGTTTCTCCCCACTGATGACGAGCTCATTCAGGATTATCTCCAGAAGAAGATACGATAATCAACCCCTCAACGATTGTCTTATCAATGATGTTGATCTTTACTCCAATCATCCTCGAGTCATGACTGGTATGTTGTTACACTTTAGGTCAATGCATATGTTTTCTTGTTTTTTTTTTTTTGCTATGTTTTTACAATGTCGATTTTGTGTGTGGACTATTGTTTTCTCTACTTGCATTCTTGAGGTGGATTTTACTAGTTTAATAGACTCATGCTTTTTACCCTTTTTCTTTTTCTTTTTTGTTGCTCTGTTCCAGTACCTCTGTTTTTTTTCGCTATGATTTTACATTGTCGATTTATGTGTGGACTATTGTTTTCTCTATTTGCATTCTTGAGGTAAATCTTACTGTTTTAAAAGACTCATGCTTTTTACCCTTTTTTTTCTTTTTTTTGTTAGTTTTTGTTGTTGTTGTTGGATCTTAATGTCTTTTAATCTGGAACTGCATGCCATTGATATGTTTAGATTTCAGTTTCAATTGGATAATTTATATTAAAGATTTAGTGATATATGAATAGAAATATAAAATTTTGTGATTAATGAATTCCTTGTTTGAGGAATAAACCCATCAAATACAGTTCGTGTTTCAAAGTATTATCAAATATACCCGCCGAACATAATAGTGTTCTAAAGTATTGTGAATAGACCCTTCAAACACAGTTGGTGTTCTTACATATTGATGAAAAGACCAACCAAACACAATTAGTATTCTAAAGTATTGTGGAACTGACCCGTCGAACGCAGTTAATGTTTTAAAGTATTGCAAATGAGACCCGTCGAACACAATTAATATTCTAAAGTATTGTGAAATAGACACCTTAATATGTGAAAAAATTTCGACCAATCAAAATGGACATAGAGTGAAGTTGAAAATACCATGTGGACATGTGGTTGAACCGTTGAAGGATGAAGCATAAAACTTCCTCCTTTATAGAATATATACATAGATATTTGGGTTACGATTACATAATGACAAATACTGTTTTAAATTTTTATATGGATGAAAATGCTAGAAAAAATTTTAAAATTATCTAGTAGGAGATTGTGATGTTAAAAAATCATCAGATCATAGAACCAAAATCTTGTATTTCCCGTCCGTGCCCGAGCCACAGTAAAACAATTTTCTTATGGAGGAAGTTTAATATTCTCTATTAATAGATTTACAAATATATTAATACTAACGTGAATTTTTAGATCTCAGATCTATTTTCTTCTATCGGAATCTGTCAAGATTTTGCTGCTCTCTGTTTCTGCCTCTCAGTCTCAGGTGGTAGCTCATCCATAGGCACACGCCTATTCATCATCTTCCACACGTCAAGGGGGTTCCAGGGTCACCGGAATCAACCTTTTCCGACACCGAACGCGCCCGTAGTGGATTTTTAGATCTCAGATCTACTTTCTCCTACCGGAATATGCTGTTCTCTGTTTCTGGCTTTCAGTCTCAGGTGGCAGTTCATACATAGGCACGCGCCTACTCATCCTCTGCCTCACTTCAAGGTGGTTCCAGGGTCACCGGAATCAACCTTTTCCGATACCGGACGCGCCTGTAGTAGATTTTTAGATCTCGGATCTACTTTCTCCTACCGAAACCGGTCAAAATCTGATGTTCTCTGTTGCTGGCCATCAGTCTCAGGTGATAGCTCTACTTTATACACGCGCCTGCTGACCTACTCCCTTGCTTAAGGTCGAGTGAAGGGCAACCGGAATCACCACTTTCCGGCACTGGACGCGATGTACACAACTTGGCCTTTCCAGCTGAGATTTCATTGTTTTGTAACATATCGTTGATGCTTTTTCAAAGTTGATGTTTCTGTTTTGGAACACGGCTTTGTAATTTTGATTGCGTTTCTTGTTTCCGTTTGTTTCACTTGTAACCCGCATGTGGGTTATTTGGGGATTTTTATTTCGTATGCTTTGTACTCTTTTACCTTTATTAATATATGTTCGATTTAGTTAAAAAAAAATACTAACGTTGTAATATATAAAATGATATGCTAAGTGCATAGATACAAATTAAATTAAACAAATATATAAATCTCAAATTTGGTGGTGGTGGTAGGTGATGTTTTTCTATTCAACTTTCCTTGTACCTTTTCCCGTTTCACAGGACTCTTCCAATTGTATCTTTTCCCGTTTCATAGGACTCTTCCAAACAGATGCTTCCTGCCTATTTATCTGCTGCCGGTTGTATTAAAAGACACCTTTTTATCATCGTTTCATTCTAATTACAACAACCAAGAAACTCTCTCTTCGTTGCTTCACACCGTTAACCTCTTAATAACCGTTTCATTCTGCCGAACTGTCCGGTGACTGAGCAGTACGTTTTCAACCTCTTCTTTCTCTTTGGGTAATAGCCAGCACTATACACAATCACTCTTCTGTTGCATATACGATTTCAATTACTCTCTGAATTTGGATTTGGCTTCTGGGAGTAACACAACATGAAAAAATTTACAGAATGTATTTTGTTTCATGCCACCGCTTGAAGATCCTCCACAGTCCCCTACTGCGGATCGATCGATTCCGCATGCTACTGCCATACTGCCTACTAAAACTCATATGAATCTTCTGGTGTACTACTTGAATCCTCTGGTGTACTACTTGAATCCTCTAGGGCAATGTAAATTTTGCTGAAACTTTTGATCGAAAAGAAAACATCCATAATAAGAGAGTTCATGCACTTCCGATTAGAGTTGTTTATGTCTTTGTTGTTAATCAAGTTAATATAAGTTTTAATTGAGTTGCTTAGGGAGAAAATTGTGAAAATGGTCGCATGTATTGTTTGTGTGCCTATGGAACCGCAAAATGCAAGTTATAATTGTCTCCCCTATGACTTTGTAGTAGTTAGCTATGCGTTTCTCTTTGATGTTTTTTAATCATGAATAAACGTGTTTAAGAGTATCAAAATGTTCTGTTCTGATTGAGTATTAAAAATTAGTTGCATATAATAGGAAAATTTGTAAGAAATAAAAATCATACGGAGTCAGTCATATATTTTCAAAAACATGGGCATCGCGCTTAGCGTGATGCACCAACTCTAGTTATACAATAAATGTGAAGATACGATATTCTAGCTGATCACCTGTCTATGGCGAATAAGATGAACATTAACCGCGACGGGTGAACATTTTGCCTAGTTTGGGACTGATCACTCTGAAGATGCATTAAATAATAAATTTAGGTATCCGTATTTTATAATGGCAAATAATTTCAATTAATAATTTATATCATAAATTGTTTTAAATATAATAATATCTTTTTTAATACGTATATATTTGCTTGAAAATGAAAATATTAAGAGAAAAATAATAAATATACATGGTGAAATGGAGAATTTTAATGAGATGTATAGATTTAAGACTTCAATATTTTTTCCACAATTTACATGATCTTTATTTTTAACATAGAAGAATTATTGTCTTGCATTTTACTTTAATCCAATCATTTTTTATTATGTATATACATATATACATATATATATATACATATATATATCATTTTATATATATATATATATATATATATATATATATATATATATATATATATATATATATATATATATATATATATATATATATATACACATATATAGATATATACACACACACACATATATATATATATATATATATATATATATATATATATATATATATATATATATATATATATATATATGTGTATATATATATATATGTGTATATATATATATATGTATATATATATATATATATATATATATATATATATATATATATATATATATATATATATATATATATATATATATATACACACATACATATATATATATATTTTTTATTTTTTTTCAAATAACAAAACTAAATCAATTTGTCTTTCATCTATGCCCATAATCAACTGGAACATAGGCGCACATTGTGGCATGACTTATACACTATTTCTCAAACTATGAATGGAGCATGGTTGTGCATCGGGGATTATAATAATGTCATGAATGTACATGATCGGGAAGGCGGTAATGAGGTACACACTTCTGAATATGTTGACCTGCATAACATGATGAACCTTTCTGGTCTTTTTGTTGTTGCTACACAGGGTGGCCGATTTACATGGACCAACAACACCATCTACTCTCGTATTGATCATGCATTGGCAAATGCGTGGTTTCAGCAGAATCCCGTTTTTATCATTGATGTACTGGCACCAGGGCTCTCGGATCACTCACCCCTTAGAGTTACGTAACTCATCAGCAATCCTCCAAGAACAAAAGCGTTCCGGTTCCTTAATTGCTTAGCCGCGCTCCCTGATTTCTTATCGACGGTGCGCATTGGCTGGGCTGTCCAGCGATCTGGAACAATGCAAGAGAGAGTGTGGTCCAAACCTAAGCATATGCAAAGCACACTTAGAGGTCTGACTAAGCAAGTCACTAGCATTAGTAAAAAGATTGATGTGGCTAGGTCCAAATTGGATCAAACTCAACAGGAGCTCCGCGGAGATAAATTCAATAGCTTACTGATTGAGCGAATGAAAGAAGAGAGTGGTGTCCTGGAGAAATGGCTAGACTTGGAGGAATCTGTAATGCGACAGAAAGCCAAAGTGGATTGGCTACAACTTGGGGACCGGAATACGAGCTACTTTCACGCCTCTGTACAGGCAAAGAATACAACCGTAGGCATCAATTCACTGGAATCTGCCACTGGCCGCTTACTGCATACGCATGATGAGATTGAAACTGAGGTGCTGGACTTTTATGAGGGCTTTGAAATAATATAAGGATCGATAATAACTTGTTAATAGGAACAATTCGCCAGCAAGCAGGAGTTATCGATGTGGTTGAACAACTCGTACGATAACACCTCAGTAATCCACAACTACTTCCTGCAGATTAGTCAGACAAACACAAGTAATATATATCAAAATATTAAGCACAGCGGAAAGTAATAAGAACCTGTGTTTGTAAATTTTCAAGCAGCTTTGGATAGCTTGCTTGATGCCCAGTCAAGGCAGAAAAACCACTAAGAAGAATATGTTTGTACAACGTTGTATACTCCCTATTCTATCTTAGCTGAAACAATACTAGTCACCTCACGATGATATAGAACCCAATCTATCTATTCTATTCTCAATACGTTGTTAGAGAGATCTAGAATATAAACTAGTATAAAGACTCAAAAACAAACAACTAAACTAGAAAAACTCTAAACGAATTCTTTGGTTGTAAATTTCTTGCTCTCGAGATCTATCTTCTTCATCGTTGATGTTGACATATATATAGTAGTGAAGTACTTGAACGGATAGCAGATCGCATCCCTACTAGTTAGCAAAGTACTGAGCGAATCCAATCAGGAAACACGTTCCTACTATTTAGCTAAACAGGACATCAACTTTGAATGACTTCAAACTCTGAATCTGGACATGATTTCGTCCTCCTTTATCCAATAGAAATTGTATTCCTACTTGGATTCTCTTTCCTTTATCCAACACGCTTCATGCTCTGTTTTTCTTCCTTTCCTAGTCAGAAACAACTTATTCCTATTGACACATTCTGAAAGCTAGTTTCCTGCACACAATAAATATCTACAGCTGTGGAACTAGTTAGTAGTAAAGTAAAGGTAAAACACAGTATAAATTATTGTTGACAAATATAGGAGTTAACCAAACAGGTTAACTCCAAGGATAACTCCTTGGTCAACTCCAGTGTAAAAACACATACACTTACAATCTCCCCCTGTTTTGCCTTTTACTTGACACCATACATACCTGTCACACATAATTAGGACAATCTAACACATAGAGCAGATAAGCATATATAAATACTAACTAAATCCTAAAGCCTTAAACACATGCAGAAACTACTTAGCATAGAACATACTGTCAATATTACATATAAATGTAAAAACTCGGAATAGTTTCCAAGAGCACAAATAGAGTTCAAAAGAAGGAATAAGGAAAAAGAAAAAGTTAGAAAAAAAAAAAAAACAATCCAGAATCAGCATCTTCAGTCCAGAACTCTCATATTCTCATATCTCCTCTCATCTTCAAACTTGGTTCTCCCCCTGAGTAGCAGCATCTTCTCCCCTTGTACCACTGTCTCCCCCTTGGTGGCCAGTAGAAGCAAAACCCAAGATTTCTTTGAAGCTTAAGAGACCATCAAGTTCAGCTTGAACCGCAACCAATTGAGCTCTTTTAGCAGCAATCACTCCATCCAAAATAGCCAATGCATCTGCTGAAGGCGGAATTCCATGGAGAAAATCATAAGCAGCAGCAGACGAAGATGGGACAGTAGGAGCAGTAGCCGGAGCAGTAGCCGAAGGAGGAGTTGAGGTATCAGGTTGAGCAACCTCAGGAGCAACTCCCTCATTCACAGCTTCTTTCCAAGGTAAATCATACCCGGCTTGTTCAGAACCGTCCGATAGATCGTATACTCATCAGCACAAATAACCAAAGCATCTTCTTTAGGCTGAAGCTCAAGGCCTTGAGAAGCCAGTATCCCACAGATGGTATGAGGCAGATGTAGAAAAACCTTGGTGCCTTTCTTTTTGAAGAAACAAATATGACGAAATATTTCTTTGCCAAGGTTAATAGGAATACCTGTCTTAAGCTTGAACAGAAAGATGGCCTGTTCTTGAGTGAGCTGGGAAGTGTTGAAAGTAGGAATCCAGTTGCGAATAGACAGTGCATGTAGTACCGTCATCAAAGGAGTAAGCTTTGACACTGGTGATTTAGAATTCCACTTAGTGACTTGACCACCAGTGATTGTGGAAATCACCTCATCTAGCCTAGAATCAGCAACATGATGCTCCTCTACTTCTGGAATCGCAAAGTACACATTAATGAGATCAGGTGTAAAGTTGTAGAAGTTTCCCCGTAAGTAAACTCTGCCAAACTTAGGATGAGCAGGATCACAAGTGTTGGAAGATAAATTGCAGTAAAATTCCCTCACAATGGTGGCACTGTAAGGAACCTGATATCGAACAGTATCAAGCCACCGCAACTTCTCCAAGAACGCATACAGATTATGCTTCCTTAACTCATCCTCCAGCATCTCAACTTCTGTTACTAACTTCCTAGTTCTAAACAAAGGCCAAGCAGCAGCAAAATCCTCTGTATAGAAAGTATCACTATACGCAGGCTGCTCAAAAGTCGAAGCATCAGACAAATAACCTTCCTCAAGTTCTGGAGTTGAACTTGTTCCAATAGGTGGTTGACTAACCCCCTGTGTATCCTCAGCAGTAGTAGGCTCCGCATTCTTATTACCCTGCTCTAACTCATCAGAACGAGACACCTCCTTCTCATTACCCTGCCCTACCTCATCAGAATCATTTCCCTCAAGAATCAACTTCCGTCGCCTAGACCTAGTCAAGGGCACCCGCACAGATTTACGTTTACCCTTAACCGGTGAAGTACGGACAGGCTCAGACAACAAAACCATCAACGAGTCATCACTACAAACCAAATCCTCACCATGCTCAATGCTATCAGAAGCACTACTATATGCAACCCCAATATGCTCAAGCGCATTCAATACATTCGACGGAGGCAAATTTTGAGCAGTAGAAGATGTTACCTGCGAAGTAGAAACCACTGTTGCTCGCGGTTTTGGGCGGAACTTCCGTATCCGCGGCGAATCAACCTTTCGACGGAGATTCAAGATTGCGGCGGCTAGTTCGTCCGACGTCAATGGAGAAGCCGGAGCGTCCAGCGGCGAATCGACCGGATCGGGTTGGGCGGGTGTTGAATTCGGTGAAGAAGATTCGAGTGGATATGGGTAAGGTGCGGCCATGGTTGTCGGGAAGTACGATGTCGGAAATTGGGTGAGAGAGAGAGAGGCGGCAATTTGGTAACAGTACGGGAGGGTTGGAGAAGACGAGAGCGAGAGAGAGAAGAGAATGAAATGTTTGAGTGGAAATTGGGAAGGTAGTGTTTGGGTAGGGTAATATGCTAGCTAAATCCTAAATAGTGTCAAGATCCTCCTCAAAAATAATGTTGGTATATTTGAGATAAAATATATCTGAAAAAAATGGTTAGCACAAAAAAACAAGATATATGGTATACCAAACATAAAAAATATTTTGAAACAAATTCAAGATCAGGACAAAGAAATAAACTTTAGGAATTAAACTAATGGAGGATATTTTGTATTTAAGAAATACCACAATTTCTTAATGTAACAGAAAACAAAAATTTCCAACCCCATGCATAATGTACTCTCCCCCTTAACACGACCTATATGAATAACCAACAAAAACACCACAACCTAAGAATTTTAGACTCAACAAAAAAATATAAAAAAAATCACATTGATGAAATCACATAGAAAATTCACAATCAGTCCAGAGGTGTTGGGTAAGGAGTTGCTCAACTTCCAGGTCAACACTCGATCAAGAAACTCCCATATTTATAAAAGCCTCACCTGTATTTTTCACCTGAAATTTTTAGAAGACGTTTGAAACAAGTTGCTTTCTGGTCTTTGTTTAAATCTCAGTGCAATGTCCATGGGCGAATTTGCAAATATATATATATATTTTTTTGTTTGTGCTGTTCATTATTTATTTAATGCAGCTTTTGCTTTTGTTTCTTTCCAAACCTTCATAGACTTGAGACCCAAAGATTGCCAGAAAACCAGAGACAAGTTTTACTTTCCTTGCCTTTCGGACCTTTGCGGCACTTGTTTAGCTACATAGGAAATTCAAGGCCCCTATGTGCTCTTTCTCCTGTGAAAAGGCATATAATATGCAAAGGAAATTCAAGGTTCCTAATGAAAGACTGGCTGTCATTCATATTATTGTGAGCTGCTCAAGCTCCAGGAGAGGGCTTCCAATAAATGAGCAAAAACAAGGTGTCAACAGGGACTATTACTTTTTAGGGAAATATCTTTCACTTATGCATTCCAGAAAGCCAAACTTCTAGCTTACTTGCAACATAGTACATAGACTGATCACAAAGATTCATGCGTTTTCACATACACACAGACACACAAAAAATGAAAAATAAAAAAAATGACACACGCACACCACATTCATTCTACAGGAGTTAACTGTGGTGTTAAGCTAACCCCTGGTTGACTCCTAACTTTAGTGAAAGCAAAGACCAAGAGACCTCCTAAGACTTAGAAATCTCTCAGTATCTAAGGGCTTGGTGAACAGATCAGCAAGTTGGTTGGTTGTTTCGATATGATCCATACTTAGAATGTTGGCCTCAACAAGTTCTCTCAAAAAATGATGTCTTATGTCGATATGCTTAGACCTAGAATGATGAACCGGGTTATGGGACAAATGGATTGCACTCAAGTTATCACATAATAACAAAACGGACTCACATTTAAGACCATAATCAGATAACATAGATCTAAGCCAAAGAAGCTGCGTGGCACCACTACCAGCGGCAACATACTCAGACTCAGCAGTAGACAATGAGACACAATTTTGCTTCTTGCTAAACCAAGAAACCAAGTTATTTCCTAAATAAAAACATCCTCCACTAGTAGACTTCCTATCATCCAGATCTCCAGCCCAATCAGAATCAGAAAAACCAACAAGTTGTAAGGAAGTATCTCTAGTATACCATATACCAAGTTCAATGGTGCCAGAAATATACCTGAGGATTCTCTTGACAGCATTTAGGTGGGTGGTTTTGGGATCAGACTGATACCTAGCACACACACACACCGCATACATAATATCGGGTCTAGAGGCTGATAGATATAGCAAGCTACCAATCATGGATCTGTAGAGAGTGGGGTCAACACTTTCACCTTCGCCTTCTTTACTGATCTTCACGCTAGAGCTCATAGGAGTTTTCAGCACCTTTGCATTATCCAGGCCAAACCGTTTCACGAGGTTCTTTGCATATTTGGACTGATTTAAAAACAATCCATCCTTTTGCTGTTTGATTTGCAACCCCAAGAAGTAGTTCAACTCACCTATCATACTCATCTCAAATGTAGAAAACATGGTTTTGACAAACTTGTCAAGAAGAGTTTTATTAGTAGAACCAAACACAATATCATCCACATAGATTTGAGCAACACAGATATGAGAGTCGATTCTGAGAATAAAGAGAGTCCTGTCACCTGTACCTCGAATAAAACCAAACTCAAGCAAAAACTCAGTTAGCTTCTCATACCAAGCTCGAGGAGCTTGTTTGAGACCATAAACAGCTTTATCAAGTTTGTACACATAATCAGGGTGAAAAGGATCCTCAAAGCCTTTAGGTTGGTCCATATAAGCATCAACATCAATATTGCCATGCAAGAAAGCGCCTTTAACATCCATTTGATACAAAGTTATCTTTAAGTAGCATGCAATAGCAAGAAGCAGTCTAATAGATTCAATTCTAGCAACAGGAGCAAAGGTTTCATCATAGTCAATTCCTTCTACCTGTGTATAGCCTTGGGCTACTAACCTAGCTTTGTTTCTAACGACTGTACCAGTTTCATCAGTTTTGTTTTTAAAAATCCATTTAGCACCAATAACATTTGTATTGTTAGGCCTAGGTACTAAGGTCCAGACTTTATTCTTAACAAACTGGTTCAATTCTTCTTGCATAGCCACTATCCAAAGTGAATCAGTTAAGGCTTCTTTGACATTCTTAGGCTCAATAGAAGATATATAACAAGTATGACGTACCTTGGCATGTGCCGCATATGAACAACAAGCACATGTCATTACCATATTAGCCTTAAGACCTGCAAGCTTTCTGTAATCAACCTTGGCTTTTCTTCTCAGCCGCGTGGAAGGAGTACCTTCAGTAGCATCCCCTTCATCCACGTCTTCTTCTTGATCCTCATCGGTGTCAGTAGATGGGTCACTTGCTGCTGCAGTTACAGTATCAGCAATGGCTTCTTCTTCAGATATTTGCTCATCCGTATCATTGTCAGTCTCTTCCCCTGCATCAGATTCAACAGAGTTGTGTAGGCAAATTAAATCACAAGAAACATCAGTTACCTGGATAGGAGTTAAGTTCGGTGTTGAGTAACCCTCTGGATCAACTCCTTCCTGTGAATCACAAATTACAGCATGTAGAGCAACTACATCAGTATCTGCATCTGAGTCAGGCTTCTCATCATCACTTCCATCATCCTCTGCGTCCTCAATCTCCACCCAGTTGACTTTCAACCCTTTGAGTCTACGAAGATTGGGGCATTCATTGCGGTAGTGTCCCCATCCTTTGCATTCCCTGCACTGAATCTTATCCAGATCCCTAGGATTTGAACTAGAGGTAGGGAAGGTATATTTTCTGTAGGAAGAGCTTTTAAAATTACCTTTGGAAGGATTTTTGGATGTGGAGGTTTCAGAACTATACTTAGACTTGGATTTTGGATGATACTTTTTGAAAAACTTTGTGGCTTGGGCAATAAAGTCTTTGGAATGCTCAGGATCAAAATCATTAATATCAATGTCATCATCACTATCATCTTGAGTAGTTTTAAAAACTTTGGAACCTTTACCATAATTTTCCTCTTGATCCATAAGATGAAGCTCATAATTTTTCAAAATATTCATAAGAGTAGTGAAGTCCAAGGTTGCTAAACTTTGACTTTCTTCAATAGCAGAGACTTTGATATTAAATCTAGGAGGTAAGGACCTAATAGCTTTACGTACCAGAACTTTGTTTGCCATGGGTTCGCCAAGTTGGTGTGACTCATTAGCAATATCAAGGATCTTGGTAAAGTAGGTGGTGATGTCTTCATCTTCCTCCATCCTGAGTAGTTCAAACTTGCTATGTAGCAGTCTGATTCTGGTATCCTTCACCTTTGAATCACCTTCACAATGCTTTTGGAGAATATCCCAAGCACTCTTAGCTGTAGCACAGTTTTGGATTAGTTTGAACATATGCATATCAACCCAAGAAAAAATAGCATTAAGAGCTTTTTCATTGTTAGAAGCTCCTGTTTTCTCTTCTTCAGTATAGTCCTTGAGTTCTTTTGGCAATATATCACCATGTTGATCAGCCTTTTTCTTGGGATAAATAAATTCCTCCTCAACAGCTTGCCACACGCCTGCATCCAAAGATTTCAAATATACACGCATACGCAATAACCAGTAAGCATAGTTTGCTCCATCAAGAATCGGGAGCCTTCCAAGGTTCGGATTGGCGGAGTCCATCTTTTGTACCTAAAAATAATTACCTATAAAAGATAACAAGCTCTAGATGCCAATTGAAATAATATAAGGATCGATAATAACTTGTTAATAGGAACAATTCGCCAGCAAGCAGGAGTTATCGATGTGGTTGAACAACTCGTACGATAACACCTCAGTAATCCACAACTACTTCCTGCAGATTAGTCAGACAAACACAAGTAATATATATCAAAATATTAAGCACAGCGGAAAGTAATAAGAACCTGTGTTTGTAAATTTTCAAGCAGCTTTGGATAGCTTGCTTGATGCCCAGTCAAGGCAGAAAAACCACTAAGAAGAATATGTTTGTACAACGTTGTATACTCCCTATTCTATCTTAGCTGAAACAATACTAGTCACCTCACGATGATATAGAACCCAATCTATCTATTCTATTCTCAATACGTTGTTAGAGAGATCTAGAATATAAACTAGTATAAAGACTCAAAAACAAACAACTAAACTAGAAAAACTCTAAACGAATTCTTTGGTTGTAAATTTCTTGCTCTCGAGATCTATCTTCTTCATCGTTGATGTTGACATATATAGTAGTGAAGTACTTGAACGGATAACAGATCGCATCCCTACTATTTAGCAAAGTACTGAGCGAATCCAATCAGGAAACACGTTCCTACTATTTAGCTAAACAGGACATCAACTTTGAATGACTTCAAACTCTGAATCTGGACATGATTTCGTCCTCCTTTATCCAATAGAAATTGTATTCCTACTTGGATTCTCTTTCCTTTATCCAACACGCTTCATGCTCTGTTTTTCTTCCTTTCCTAGTCAGAAACAACTTCTTCCTATTGACACATTCTGAAAGCTAGTTTCCTGCACACAATAAATATCTACGGCTGTGGAACTAGTTAGTAGTAAAGTAAAGGTAAAACACAGTATAAATTATTGTTGACAAATATAGGAGTTAACCAAACAGGTTAACTCCAAGGATAACTCCTTGGTCAACTCCAGTGTAAAAACACATACACTTACAGGCTTGGTCGGCACCTCTGCTCACCGCCAAGAAGTTGTCGATATCAGTATTCTAAGAGGTGGCAAATCGCTGAACATGCCTGATAGAGAACTGTTAGTGGCACCAGTAACGGAACTAGAAATATATGAGGCTTTGCAAGCCATTGGTGATATGAAAGCCCCGGGAGTAGATGGCTTCAACACCAAATTTTTCAAGGCATCATGGAGCGTGATCAAGCATGATCTCACTGCTGCTGTCCTGGAATTCTTCCAACAGGAGAAATTATATCCGGCTTGGAATTGCACGCTTGTCACTCTTTTCCCCAAAACACCGGCAGCTAAAACAATGAAGGAGTTTCGACCTATTTCTTGTTGTACTACGGTGTATAAGATCATCTCCAAAATTCTCACCAACCGGTTGGGAAAAGTCATCAATGTTGTTGTGGATGCCAATTGGCTTTCATTCCCGGGAAAACTATCCAAGACGATATTCTCATGGCGCAGGAGTTGGTTAAAGGATACAATCGGAAGGGCATCTCTCCAAGGTGTATGATCCAAATGGACATGCAAAAAGCATACGATACTGTCGAGTGGAATGCTTTGGAGAGAATTATGAAAGAGTTGGGATTTCCTACTCTATTTGTTCGGTGGGTCATGCTCTGCGTCACTTCTGTTTCTTATTAGTATTCTATCAATGGGGTACCATCAAGAATTCTGAAAGCCAAGCGCGGGTTGCGACAAGGGGACCCAATGTCACCCTTACTATTTGTTATGATTATGAAATACCTTCACCGATGCCTCCAGCAACTAGCACAAGTCCCGGATTTTAATTTCCACCCTAAGTGCGAAAGATTGAAAATTACAAATCTTTGCTTCGCGGATGATCTAATGATGTTTGTAAGGGGAGATGTTCTCTCTGTACAACTCCTAATGCAACAATTTAGCAAATTCTCCAGAGTCACATGTTTGACGGCCAATTTCAACAAATGTAAAGTCTTCTTTGGAGGGGTGTGCGAGAATGATGCAAACCGCATCCTCCAATCCACAGGTTTCAGCCGCGGCGCACTTCATGTGAAGTACCTTGGAGTGCCATTGACATCAAAGAAGCTCACGATCAATATGTGTCAACCTTTAATTGACAAAATTGTGCAACGGGTACAACATTGGACCTCCGGACTTCTCAGCTATGCGGGAAGACAAAAATTAATTGAGAGTGTTCTTTTTTCTGTCACTAACTATTGGTTGCAGGCTAAGAAGCACGGAGACGGATACGGGTACAGATACGAATACGAGACGGATACGTGGAAACGTCAAAATTAAAAAATATAGGATACGGATACGTGTAGGATACATTTAATTTATATAAATATTTTAATATATTTAACATTTTAAGCTAAAGCGTTTTAAATTTAGTGAATACTAACCAACCAAATAAGAAAAAAAATCATATAAATGTCCAATAAACTCAAAAAAAAAATATATTTTATATCTCAACCGCATCATTATCATAAACACACACCATTATGGATTTAATTTAATTAAAAAATAGAGGGATACGTATCCCTCGAGTATCCGTCAGAATACATTTCCGATACGTATCCGTGCGGATACGTCATCCATTTTGAAGTCCCCGTGCTTCCTAGGTTGCAGGTGTTTCCCCTTCCCAAAAAAGTAGTGCACCACATTGAGAGCATTTGTCGTGTGTACTTATGGAGTGGGAAGGATAGTCCCTCAAAAATATCGTTGGTGGCGTGGGAGCAAGTTTGTGATCCGCGTAGTTATGGGGGATTGAATATTCGTGCTCTAAAAGAATGGAACCTTGCCTTAATGGCCAAGCTTCTCTGGAATATTCAGAATAAAACATACAAGCTCTCGATTCGATGGGTTCATAGCTACTACCTCAAGAATGACCCCATCCAATCGTACTCGCCCCCGACAAACTGCTCTTGGATACTCAGGAGTATATTCAAATGTCGGGATCGAGTTTATGGGATGCAAGAATGGCTTGATTGCATTGATAGTGGCCGGTTTGATGTTCACCGAATTTATAAGGGGTTGCGTGGTACTAAACCAAAGGTATTCTGGAAAGATATAGTCCTGAAAAATATGGCCCGTCCAAGGGCTGTATTCATACTCTGGCTATGCTTGCATAAGAGACTTGCGACGACGGATCGACTACAAAACTTCGGCATTACAACGGATGGAAGCTGCTGCTTTTGTGGTGGCATTGAAAGCATCGATTACATGTTCTTCCACTATCCAGGGACGAACAGTATTCTGGCAACCGTGCTCCGCTGGGGCCGAGTTCACATGAGATGGGCGAACTGGGATGCTGCCTGGAAAGAAATAAACCGCCGATCACGGGGCAAGGGATGGAGAGCGACGCTAACGAAGGGGCTGATGGCTGAATGCGTTTACAACATTTGGCAGGCGAGGAATGCCTACATTTTCCAGCAGAAACAACTTGACTTGGATCAAATTGGAGCGCAAGCCATACAGGCTATTGTGCAACGCATCAATCTTTATGCGAAACTCAATTAAGAACCTGTGTATACCTTGATTTTTGGATGATTTGTTAGTGTCATACTAGGTTGCTCTTTACGTAGAAGTTGGTTATTTGGGGTGGCCTGGACTTTGTCGGCCTTTTTGTACTTATAAGCTTTTGGAAGTTTTAATGAGAAGTTCTCTACGGTTTCAAAAAAAAGAAAAAAAAAAAAAACTAAATCACTTGAGGTATCTGTATTTCATAATGGAAAATCATTTTAATTAATAATTTATATTATATATTGTTTTGAATATAATAATATCTTCTCTTTTTTTTTAATATATGTAGATATTTACTTGAGAATGAATATATAAAGATAAAAATAAGAAATATACATGGTGAAATGGAGTAATGAGATATATAGATTTAAAACATGTGGCAAGGATAAGTAATGAACCAATGAGAATAAAAGAAAATGCCACATGTTAAAAATAGATGCATAAATTAAGGAGAGGACTTGAAATAATTCTCCTTTAATATATAGTTAGATACAAACTGCTAGTGTATATATGTTAAGAATAGTGTTATAGCCTATATGAGTATCCGTAGTACGTACAAGCAGTGCGTTTAATCCACTATTGATTTTATATAAATTTCCGTGTGTTTATTTCAGATAACGGTATTTTCTAATTGAACAGGGTAACAGAATAGGGAAACTGATTTTATTGAAATAATAAAAAGGTGATAAAAATATTATAGGGGATGAGTTAAAATAGTGTTTAGGGAAACAAAATTAGGATAACTGCTGCAAATGCTCTAAGTGGTAAAAACTATCAATTTTAAAGAATAATATCAAAGAATTAATTTGTATGAGTATTTAATTGTGAAATGGTGATAAAGTATGATAGAGAGTGAAAATTTTGTTATAAAGAAGGAGAGATAAATAATAAAAAACCTGATAAATGGGTTGAAAATTTTTCCATATTTGGGTTAGGAAATTTGTAGAGAACACCCAAAATAGAAACTTAGTAAGTTATTAATGAAATTGAGGAAGTATTAAACAAAAACCCCATACTGTATTTTTTTTCTTTCTTCTTTTTAAAAATAATGATTTGAGCTTTATGATGTGCAAGTTTGTTACAAGAGAGCAAACATACGCATAAGTAAATTGATAATAAAAAATAAAAAATAAAAAAACTACAACGGTTTTACACATTTATTAATATCAAGTCAATTTCAATAAGTACACTCACATAAACGTGGACCACAAATAATATTATCATATCAACCTTGGGCCTAAGTGACATCCAAGCCAGAAGCCCAAATGTGCAACTCTAGGAGGAACATGTCATTGTAAAAGATTTCTACGAGAAGACCAAACACTTCATGGGCCACCATGGCTACACCACGATAGGCCCATCATTGCATGTAGCTCGACACTCATATTAATGACCACCCAAATTAGTGTTTACTATATCATTGCAAGTGTGATTCTTTAAACTACTATCCAAAGGAAATATCACCAGATTTTTACATTGTACATTGGAAAACAATGATTCAATCAGACATGATAAAATTGACTTCCAATATAAATTTATACCTAAACAAATTAGCACTTATCACCTTTTTTTTTTTTTTTTTTTTTGTGTGTGTGTGTGTGTGTGTTTTGGTAGCTTGCCTTTAGCTAAATAAAACTATACAGTTGATTTGACACATCAATAGATGACTAACTCACGCTATAAACACTACCCAGTTTATTCCAAACCTGGTGTTATTGTTCATACAACTAAGCCAATATTGCCATCCTTGTGCCACCATAAAATGAAAAATAAAGTATGGTGGTGAGTGATGGGCATTTATGCAGTAAATGTATATCCGCAATGTGGCCACGAGTCATGACATGCAGAATCAAACGGCAACACGTACTACTATCCCTTTTCTTCTAATTTCAAATTTTCATTGTGCCCATTATCTTGATATGAACAACGAAAGAGTGAAAGGTGAGGACTTATAAAAAAAGACAAAGAAAGTTTGGTGGTAAGTAAATGACATTTATGCACAATGTGTAAGCTCGCGAAACGTGGTCATGCATGAGGACACATGGAAGCGCGTGAGGAAACTAATGCTACAACTTATTTTGTCCTCATTAGTAACTGCCCATGGTATTGAATAATTATTGCTCGTGGTTTTTCACTAGTAGTTGCCCACAGTTTCGACGATTAATTGCATGTGGTATTTCTTGGTAGTTGCCCACACTTTCGACGATTAATTGCATGTGGTATTTCTTGGTAGTTGCCCACAGTTTCGACAATTAATTGCCTGTGGTATTTATTGGTATTTGCCCACAGTTTCGACTATTAATTGCCTGTGGTATTTCTTAGTAGTTGCCCCATGGTATTTTGATAGTTATTGTCTTTTAAGCCCTCACAAATAAGGTAATGTTCAAGGCTCGACTTCCTTTTTTTTTTTTTTACTCCACTACCAATTAACTTGTATTTGGCAATGGAAAAATGATTTTTTTCTCATATATTTTACTAATGTAAATAACTTAACAATGACTTTACACTTTTGCATGCATTATGAAATTCACTTCACATTCTATTTAATATTACAATTTCAAGAGTCAAGCAATTGACACATGTATTCGTGAATGTACACATATCACTTAAATAAATTGCAAGTGTTTCACTTAACAAATATTGAAGATGAATTAAGTCAAACCAACTAAATTTTTTGTTTACGCAGTAGTATAATGATTTTATGTGTAAAACACTAAAACATTCCATCCTTGTCAGCTATTCCACATAATTTATTTATTTTTTAAAAAGACACCCAACTATAATTATTTTTTCACGAACAACACTTTACTAATTATTAGCATAGAAAAAAAAAACAATATGAAACACACGGTCCCGTATGATAACTCAATGAATTCTCTATAAAAATATTTTTTTACGATGTTGACTACAGTAGAACCTGCATAAATTAATCATAGATAAACTAATAACCTGGACTAAATAGTAATTTTCTTCGGACATGCTAAATTAATAATCGGACTAATATTATAAGATAATATTTTTATTAAACTCAAATAGGTCCCATCTGATACATAAATTAATAATATACTAATTTTATTGAAAAAAATATATACGTAACTAAATTACACAAGTTTCTTGAAAAATGATTCCATTGTTAATTGTTTCTTGTTGAAATTTTTATCTCCTTGGACATGATCTTTAAATTTCCCGAGTGCAGTTAGAAGTGCAGGCGTAGGATGCTCATGTTGTAGAAGAAACTTATTCAATATGAGTGTCGTAAGGTTATTAATTTATAGAGGTTATATTGTATATTATTGTCTATATGAGTTTTTACTGTACTATCGTTGTTGAAATCATATACACCACCATTATTATTATTATTATTATTATTATTATTATTATTATTATTATTATTATTAATTTTTTTTTTTTATAACTAGACTTTTATTATTCACACAAAATTGGAAGGGAGTCGGGAGACAAGCTGTGCATGTGAATATTATTACTCGTACTTTCAAATGATCATGTAAAACAGAGGGAAGTCTATTTTAGGTACTCCATATTGCGTCATGAGCTATGTCAAATTTAGGTACTTTATTACAATAGATTATCGAATTTTGGAATTTTTAAGTTAACGGGAAAAAGTGAACAATACAACTGTGGCAACCACACACGCGACAGAGCGAAAATGGCAGAAAATAATATGGAAACTGGGCGTGTGCGTGCTATATACACTCTTTGGCACTAAACAATATTTTTATGCGTGCATAACAATTGTCATTTTTCCTATTGTTTATCAAATTTCGGTCTGTTATGTGAGTGATTGCCACGTGCTTGTTGTTCATTTTTTCTTGTTAAATTGAAGAAGTGTTGAGATTGGACAGTATGTTGTATTAAGCAAATGAATTGGAAATTGCCATTTGCCACCATGGAGTACTTAAATTGGACATGGAGCACTCTAGAGCATCTAAAATGGATTTTACCCTATAACAAATTGTGTTTGATTACAATTGGATATTTGTTTATTAACCATAGTGTTATATAAATGTATGTGGCAGGTATATATCAATAATGTATTCATTTAACACCTCCGCCACCCAAAAAAAAAAAATATATAAAATCATACCACTTGCTAACAATTATTAACTTTAAGAAAACGTTATTCGACAGCTAATGTAAAATTCTACAATTTTTTTTATACTTTTTTTGTCGAATACATCGTAAAGTATCGCTGACAGCTGTCAGTAACCCTAATCCATTACTCTATAAGTAGGAGCTCGTATAATTCATTTCTCGCCCTCAAGAAACCCTATCTCTCTGTACCTCTAAGATAAATGTGCATACGCCGCCGCCTACAAATCTGTTACTTTTGAAAATTTTCAACACATATCTTATATCATTTGATCTGTTGATACAGAATTGTCCCTGGAAATCCTCAGTGGTTTATAACTCCTCCAACGGTATGATTTGTTTATCGGAATACACATCTTGTTTACTGCATCCATCATGGATTGTTTATTTATTTCTTTGAATTAACCTCAGTTTCCTGCCGATCTATTGTGTGTAGGGTCCGATTTGGAGGTGTAAGGGTTTCGATTCGTGTCCCGAGATCTATCACCTCCGATCGGTTGTGTGTAGGGTCCGATCTGGAGGTGTAAGGGTTTTGCGTTCCGTGTTCCGAGATTTATCACCTCCGATCTGTTGTGTGTAGGGTCCAATTTCGAGGTGTAAGGGTTTTGCGCTTCTTTGTCCCGAGATCTATCACCTGGAGAATTTTTACACATTCGTAACTCTGTATATCTGTTGACGATACTTCTTCATCCGACGAACTCACTAATTAGGGCGCAACTTTTTGAAAGGTAAACATTTTTTAAGGTTGGGTAGACATACATATTTTTACTGCATCTGTCGAACACACTCAGTTGTAGCATTTCATACAATCTTTTATATATTTATCTTTATTTGGTACCGTAAAAATACTTTCGTATGAATTCAGATCCCATAAGATAAACTAAGCACATGAAGGTCGGTGACATTGGTATAGATTATGATTATGTGGTATTCGTAATTTATTACCATGACTACAAAAGTCAATCTTATCTAACATTTTTTTTCCCTCGTGTTCTCCAGATTTGCAGATCGATTGCTTTTGTCCGAATTTTTTCTTTAAGGTTTATTGTTGATTTATTATTATTATTATTTAAAGAATTTATTTTATAGACTCCACGGGTAACATTCTGCAAGTTATAAAGCATCGTGGATGTCGCGATAACCAAGACTAACTCTTAAATGGCGGAGCATGATCTTACACATTACGAGCGTACCTCGCGCATTAATAACCTAGACCGCGTTAATACTCCATTACAAGGTTTGCACATTCATAGTTTTACACTCATATCAATGTGCCACGTAAAAGATTTTAACATCGCACACTTATCTATTAACTGTTTATTTTTTGCATCGATATAATTATCAGGTTACAAAGGAAAGCCGATTGTTTCATCACTGTTTTTTACATCAACAAGACTCAAATTCGTTATTCTAGTTAAGGGACTTTTAGTCCCTTACAACACGAGCCAACACTCGTTGGCTCTAAGCCATTTGGTTTTCAAGGTATGTTGACTTTTGCTACATTTTAATGTTCTATTTAAAACTTTTGCATATATCATAAAACTTTAATTATAAATTATTTTTAAATCATATTTAAGAAAGTTATATTATGATAATATATACTTTAATTACATTATAATATTTTTATTTTTATTTTTGTGCTAGAATTTAGTGCTCAGTTTCTAGTCATAGTTTAAAAAAGTGAGTACTGGGGAGTGGAATATTTTGTTACTTCTAATTATACTTATATACTTATCTTATGAAAGTAGAAAAATGAAAATTATTTTATCAAATAATAATTGTCATTTCACCGAATGTCCATGATTATAATTTCGTGCATTCCAAGAAAGACAGGTAAAAAGCGGTCCGCTATTTAGGAAACAGTGGAGTAATACTACTACTAATCCATCCATATTTTATTTAAAATGATGGTTAGTTAATTAACAATTTTTCTTTTTGTGTTAAACAAATCATGGTGCTGTTTTCCAGTATATCACGTTGTATCCCATTAGTCAACTTTTTTTACTGCTCAAATATTAAAGGAGAAAAATAATAAAGTACTGTACCATGCTGTCATGAGGAAGACTCTAAAAGTAGAACTTACTGTTTTCACTTTTCACTGTTCGAAGATTTGCTCAGTCCTAAATTAGTGAAAATAAGGACAAAGGAATTCAATATTTTTGTAATCAAATAAAAAAAGGAAACATTTTCATAGTCAAAACTATATTACCAAAGAAATGAAGATTGCCACTTCGGAGTAAAAAAGAGAAAACATTTAGTATGCGTTTGGTTTCAAATTAGCATTCAACTTATAATTTAATTTTACTCCCTTTGATAAACGGATTTGAGAAGATACGCCAGATACAATTATATTAAAAAATGAAAATGAAAAAAAGGTTTGAAAAAAGTATTTTCCGAAAACCGAAAAACATTTGCGGAAGCGCCAAACAGAGCCTCAAAAAATTTCATCACCCGCCCCATATTTAAACCCCTCTTCTCTTCTCCAAATATCAAACACCTTCTAAAATTCACTTTCTCTCTCTAAAAAAAAAAAAAAAACAATTAAATTCCCTCTTTGTTTGTAATTTCACCAGCAAAAAATGGCACAAGTCAGTGACCTCCCTTGCGACGGCAATGGCGTCTGTATGGTCTGTAACACAACGCCATCAGACGGCGAGACGCTGACTTGTAAAACGTGCGTAACCCATGGCACGGCGCCTGCCTCAGGATCCCCCTGAAAACCCTAGCGGAGGCAGCGGAGTGGGAGTGCCCGGACTGCTCGGATCTCACGGCGGTGCCGGCGACGAAGGTTGGAGGAGGAGGAGGAGATGGACTGGTGGAGAAGATCCGGGCGATTGAGAATGACGAGACGATGAGTGACCTGGAGAAGGCGAAGAAGCGGCAGGAGCTCATGGGAGGTGCTGGTGGTAGCTCGAAGGGTGGAGACGTGGCGGAGATTTTGGGGGAGAGGTTCAACTGCTCTATCTGCATGCACCTGCTTGATAGGCCTGTTTCTGTACGGTTTACTTCTCTTTCTCACTTTCTGTTTTTTGAATTATTTTGTGTTTTAGCTTGTTGAGATCTGGTTGGTTGATTTTGTTTGTTTTGGATTTTCTAGGGCATTTTGGGTAATTATGTTGATGAGTTAATGAATCTGTAGATTACAATTTATTATGCTTCATTTAAATTGAAATTGGACTGGAATATGTTTTTTTGAAACGGAAATTCGATTGGATATGAAAATGTTTTTTCTGTTTTCACGTGTTGTTTCCTTAAATCTTGTAAAAGTACAAATTGCCTATTCTGGAAATATGAACTATCTTGCAAAAGTGGCATGTATTCATCATGGATATGTTGTGTCTTTTAGTGAGTCTACTGTGTTTGTTACTTTTGGAACACGAGATGGCTACTAGTGATTTACAGATGCAAACTAGTTTTATAAACATTGATTGATGGTTATTTTAACAAGTCATAATCTCTGTGAGGGGTCTGAACTGCAAGTAATTGGGGATGACTACTTATGTTTTATAAAGATTGATAGCTGATTGAATGGTTGTGTTTCTTGTTTCAGACACCGTGCGGGCACAATTTCTGCCTAAAATGCTTCCAGAAAATGGTAAGCAACGGGAAGAATGCGTGTGCTTTCTGCCGCAGGGAAATTCCGGTGAAGATGGCGAGGGAGCCGAGAATTAACTCCGCCATAGTCATGGCCATCCGTATGGCCAAAGCTACCCAGGGAAGTTCCTCCAGTGGTGCACCGAAAATCAACCACTACATGCACAATAGCGATCGCCCTGAGAAGGCCTTTACCACAGAGAGGGCGAAGAAAACGGGAAAGGCTAACGCGTGTAGTGGCAAGATCTTTGTCACCATTCCTCCAGATCATTTTGGTCCCATTACAGCGGAGTATGACCCGGACAGGAAGCAGGGTGTATTGGTTGGAGAATCCTGGGAGGATAGGATGGAGTGTAGGCAGTGGGGAGTTCACTTTCCCCATGTTGCGGGTATCTCCGGGCAGTCCGACTATGGGGCACAATCTGTTGCTCTATCTGGGGGTTACGAGGATGATGAGGACAACGGGGAGTGGTTTCTCTACACTGGGAGGTATATACCATGCTACCACTTTGTTTGATAATTCATGCTTCACTGTGTTTAACTGAACCTATTTGTTATAATAGTGAACCTCCTCAAATTGCTTTTTATACCATTAAAATAAATGTGTTCGGAAGGTTATGAACTATTTGACTAAAGGAGTCACTAGACAGATATGTGCCTTGCTGACTCGTTTCAGTCCAGTGTTCTCATGATTGTGCTCAAAATGCATACAAATTGCTGTAACTATCAATTCTACTTAATGTTCTCCAAGCATTCTTATTCATTGAGGCCTGCATCTGACATCTTATGATGTGCTTAGTTGTCAGTGACAAAAACCACATAAATTTTGCTTATTGTATGGAAATGGTTATATTATCAGGGCCACATGGTTCTTTCACTGTAAGCAACTATATTGGTTCCTTCAATGAATTACTCATTCGGATGCCTCTGTTTAGTTTAGTTAACAACTTCATATGTTTGGGCTTCTATTGTTGTGTGATTGTAACTGCTGTCTTCAATTAATTTACCTGATTGCTGGTTGCAGTGGTGGGCGTGACCTAAGTGGAAACAAAAGGACAAATAAGACGCAGTCCTTTGATCAGAAATTCATTAAATATAATGAAGCTCTGAGGGTCAGCTGCCGAAAGGGCTATCCTGTCCGAGTTGTGAGGTAAGCTTCTCTCTTTTCGTGGATACCAGATCTGGTGTATTTACATTTCCTGCAAAGGTTTTGCTTTATCATGGAACATAATATCCACTCAGTGAATGATAATTTAAGGAAGTGAAGTATCCTTGCGTATTTGGTTAAAATTAATTCACTCTCAATGGCAGGTCTCACAAGGAGAAGCGCTCCTCGTATGCACCACAAGGAGGTGTGCGCTATGATGGGATCTACAGGATTGAAAAGTGTTGGCGGAAGCCTGGAATCCAGGTAAGCATTCTTCTGGTAAAGGAAGTTACCTGCATTTGTTATTTAATTTGTTCTCTCACAACATCCTTATTTGGCTGGCAGGGATTTAAGGTCTGCCGATATCTATTTGTTCGCTGTGATAACGAACCGGCACCCTGGACAAGGTTAATTGTTTATTACTATATCATCTGACTCCCAACCTGCACCTCTTAGTAAGCTTAGTTCTCATTTCCATCACTTTGCTGCAGTGACACCGTTGGTGACCGTCCTAGACCCCTGCCTGCTGTTGATGAGTTGAAGCATGCCACAGACATTACTGAAAGAAAAACTCCTCCGTCTTGGGATTTTGATGTGAGAAGCTTAGCCTAAGTTCTTAATTTTATCAATACTTTTGAATACTTGATCAAGAAGGTTTGCTGCATGATACACACACACACACAGAGAGACAGACACTCGATTAGCTTCTAGTTGCACTTCTTCATTAGCTGGAGTTGTTTCTTTGACATATCTTTTTGAATATAACTAGTGGTTCTAGTGAAATGATAAGCATCTGCACTGAAATGGAACTGACTACTGCATTTTCTTCCTTGTGAAATTTCTGGTAAATCGTAGTAGCATTAGGATGAAATTTCCTTGTAACATTACAATCCATTTTAATGCCCAGGAGGAGCAAGGTCGTTGGATGTGGAAAAAACCTCCACCGGAGAGTCGGAAAGCATGTGACGAATATGACGATGAGGGCAAAGTTACTAGGAAAAGAAAACGTCATGTTGGAGAAAAAGAAAAGCTCCGGAGAGGTATGCTTGCACTGCTGCTTATGTGGTTTATATTTTTTGTTCTAAAAATAATGGCAGTTTCTCAATGGAAAGTCTCCTGCACTTCTGTTTACTGGTTTTCTTACTGTATTCCATACTGGAGCATACCTGACTGAATGTTTTCTATTCCTGTTGTCTTTTACTTATTTTTTTCTTTTTGAAGATTTTGGCTGTCACATCTGTAAGAATGTGATGGTTCTTCCAGTTACCACTCCCTGTGCCCATAATTTCTGCAAGGCATGTCTAGAGGGTGCCTTTGCTGGCCAATCTTTCCAGAAAGAGAGGAAATGTGGAGGGACAAGGACCCTGCGAACTCAGAAAAATGTGATGAAATGTCCATCTCCATCCTGCACCACTGACATCTCTGACTTTGTCAAGAGTCCTCAGGTACAATAACATTCTGATTGCCAATTGCCATGTCATTTTGGAATTACTGTGATATTTCTCGTGTGGTTTTATGTCCTGTGCATATTCAAACATATTACTGGCCTGCATCCAAGTTTATGCATATTAGAAAATTTTGATTTTTTTTTTCCTTCATTCATTCAATGAGATTGTTTTTATTCAGGTCAACCGTGAGCTGGACAACATGATTGCCAATCTTAAAAAAGAACTGGAAGAGGAGAACGGTGACAATGAGGATGTGGCTGAAGAATCTGGTGGTGCAGATGAAGCCCTTGAGGTCACAGGGAGCAGTGAAAATGCTGCTGAAGGTGCTGCTATGGACATCATAACTGAGGATGGTGTTAAAGAAGCTGATGGTGCTTCTACTGAGGTTATCAAGGAGGAGAAGCTTGAAGAAGCCAATGCCAACGATGATGCTCCTACTGATGTCATCAAGGATGATCCTCCTACTGATGTCGTCAAGGACGACAAGCTCGAAGAAGCTGATGGCAAGGATGATGCTCCTCCTGAGGTTATCAAGGAAGACTCTGATGGTGCAAAAGGAGCATCGGAGCTAACTGTTGAGGATGAAGCAAAGCCTGTGAGAAGGAAGAGAGCCAAGAAAAGTGAAGAGGCTCCTGCAGTGGCTTCAGATACTGGCAGGAGGCGAAGTGCCAGGAGGGCTTAAAATGACAGCAGTGGCTTCTTCCATTTTCCTCCTATCTATAGTGGCTACCATCTTCGGGGCCTACCTCTTTTTGGATTCGGCGTGGCCACATACAGTATTTTGGCAGGTTTATGGTGTTCTGGCTGACCTCTTTTGGATTCTGCATGGCAACAGGCATCATAGTAGATCTTTTGGCAGTTTTCTAGGGTGACTTTAGGTTTTGAATTGCATCTAGGTGCGTATCATGGGGGTATAGACTATTAACTATTAAGAGTCATTTACTGACGGTGATAACCTTTTGGGAAGTATACTTGATCATCGACTCATAGTAGGCTCGTATGCTAATTGGCATAACTACTGATATTTTGGAACAACATTTTGATGTAATGATGGTTGATTACCATCTCTGTTAAGTGATATATATAAAATCAAATATGGTTTCGGACCTGTTGCTTTTGTTATTTAGCCCTTGTTAACTTATTCAATTCTTGGAAAAAGCTCTTATTAATTCTACACCTACAGGAAGAAATAATTGTGTGTACTTGTGAAGTACATGACTCCATTCCCAGTGTTTCAGTCTTTGGTTGGTTAACTTTGTATCCTCTTACCCCTTTGCATTGACATAAAGTTTCAAGACATTGCCTGGGTACTGGTTAACAGAGTGGAGTTGTTTGAGTCCGGGACCTTTATAAGAAAGGCGTGTGGAGTATATGTAGGCTAAGAGAATAATAAACGAGAGTCTATCTATGGTGAGGTACATGCAGACACTTAAGGAGTGATTGCATCTTCTACTACTGAACTGCGGTTCACAGGTTTACTTCTCTTTCTTTCTCTCTTTTTGACTTAGTGTTTCTGGTTCTGGTTTTAGCGTGCTGAGATCTGGTTTATTTTGTGTGTGTTGGATCTTTCTTTCACTTTTGATTTAGTGTGTCTGGTTTTGGTTTTAGCTTGCTGAGATCTGGTTTATTTTGTGTGTGTTGGATCTTTCTTTCTCTTTTTGATTTAGTGTGTCTGGTTTTGGTTTTAGCTTGCTGAGATCTGGTTTATTTTGTGTGTGTTGGATCTTTTAGGGCATTTTGAGTAATATTGTTTGAGGAGTTAATGAACCTGTAGTTAATTATGCTTGATTTTAGTTTCATTGAAGTTGAAATTGGACTGTAAATGAAATTGTTTTTCCTGTTTCCTGTTTTAGATTAGAAAGTATTCATGGAATTGTTGTGTCTTTTAGTGAGTCTAATGTGTTTGTTACTTTTGGTACATGAACATGATAGTTATTTTGACAAAACATAATCTCTGTGAGTGGTTTGAACTGCAATTCATACTGAGTGATTGAGAGTAGGAATGGCTACTTATGTTTTACAGATGCAATTCATACCGAGTGATTGAGTGTAGGAACTGCAATTCATCCTGAGTAATTTATAAAGATTGATTGCTGATTTAATGGTTGTGTTTCTTGTTTCAGACACCCTGCGGGCACAATTTCTGCCTAAAATGCTTCCAGAAAGTAGTAAGCAGCAACGGGAAGAATGCCTGTGCTGCCGGGAAATCCAGCAAAGATTGATGGCGAGGGAGCCGAGAATTAACTCCACCATCGTCATGGCCAAAAGCCTTCTAGTGGTGTTCCAAAAATCAACCACTACATTTTGAGTAATGATGGTTGATTGCCATCTCTGTAAAGTGATATATAAATCAAATATGGTTTCTGTTATACCTGTTCTGTTATTTCGAATAATTCTTGTGCAATACGCTTGGTAATTCAATTCTTGGAAAAAGGCAAAAAGCTCTTATTAATTCAATACCTACAGAAAGAAATAATGGGAGAAAGAACTATAAAGAGGTACTCATCCTTTTTTTAGATCGTTTACATTTGCTTTTGGATCTAAGTGATTGTATCTTCTAGGTACATTTTACTATGTATCAACAAGCTACAGAAACAACAAAATTGTCACGTCACATGATGTATAGCCAAACTTTATCTGCTGCCTAATTTCACAAGCAATAAACAGGCCTTGGTTTCTCCTACTTAATTGTGATTCTCAGAATAGTTTTGTTCCTCTAGCTTTTCGATCAGGGCAGCCTTCTCTTCTAATGTAATGCATTGAAGATGAAGACTGATTTATCTCCAACACCATCCTGCAAAACGCAGATAACATTATAATTGATGAAAAAAAGGAAAGATAATGTAACCAGTGTGCTGAGAAACAGTTTTACAGAGAGGAAATACATCGTACCTTAATAGGCTGAGTGAACATTCCACCAGCAAACACAATAAAGAGATCCATCTACACGCCCGACTAAGTGAGCTTCGTAGCATCATCCATTAAACATTCAAAGCACTCTGCAGGTGCTTCACACTTTTCTTTGTCAGTCTCTCTGCTTGTTAAATCATCATCTTCATCGCAGCATTATATAGTTTACAGGCATGAAATCAAAAGCCAAGATTTAACTTTTCACCTTTTCAACAGTTCCTTTCGGTTGATGATAGTTTCCTTTTGAAGTAACCTCATTCAGTGCAGCCAAATTGTCTTGAAACTCTCTAGAGTTTTCCCAATATGCTAGCAAAAAATGATTCCAAATTGGTTCTTTATAGAACAATCAAACATTATCAAGATCAACCATCTATAACAGAGTGGAAGAAAAAAAAGTGAAACTAGAGTCCCTACCCCTCATCTTAAAGGATTCATCAATGCAGCAGCTAGTTATTTCATTAGCTTCCAAATGAACATTGAGCAATTTGCTCCTTGTACGGTTGAGGTTTGAAATTTCTGCTCATGGAATCCTATTTCTTTTCCTGCAAACATATAATCTCCTGTTAAACCCAAAGTTCCAACCCAAAAACATTGATTCTTCAGGAGAGGAACAATTTTAATATTAATGATCTACAAACGAAGAAATACAGAACATACCCATCATCAATGGCATCGGTATTAGGGCTTGAGAAGCAACGGAGCTCCAATCTCGATCTCTCATGCATGTAATGACTAAAGTGTGCATCTGATTTACGTTGACTCTGTTATATATTACCTAAAAATCAAAATACAAATATTACTGAACCAACTCTTTTCCATCATCACAAATGAAATCATAAAAGTATCATAAACTAGAAGTTTACGAAACAACATACTACTACTCCAGTAATGATGTTGTACAGTTGTAGAACCAAACAATGAGACCAGCCCAACTGCAATCAGAGTAGCCACCTGCTCCAAAATGAAGGTCTAAAGATCAACAACTACTTAAAAGCAAATTACAGGGGAATATGTTAATCAGTTATTTGACTAATAGATGCTGCTATTAGCAACAAACCAGGACACTCAGCATATGAACACCCACGAACATGTGAAGAGTGAATTACAGTGGGGAAAAAAAAGACGAAAACATTAACATTATGCAAATTGTATAGAAGTTTCCAAGAAATTTAAAACCAACAGTCGGAAAGATAATGACTACTGAAAAGGACATGACCAAAAAGAATAAATGTTATAACAAGAATGCTAGCTAGTAATTAATAACCGGCTAGTTGAGCGATAAACAGGTTTGCAATCTTGTTTATGACAATTATTATAGCAGATTATCACAGTGACCTATTCATTAAGACTCGAGGGACGATGGTAGGGTGCTGTGACCATCATCGTCTTCTTCATCATCCGGATTGTAATACATGAAAGATATATCATCGATAAATAACAATGACGTACAGCCACTGCAGGGTTAAAGAATTAGTGAAAAAGGGCACTTAAGCTGTTTAGATCTTTTTAATTAGTAGTAATTGGCAAACGAAGAAGATAATTTGTTGCCTTACCTCTTAATAGCGCTCGTCAATGTCTTCTTTCCATTTGGGACATTTGCGAATCCATTGTCTTGAAAGGTTGGGAGTTTCCAATGCAACAGAGGCCAAATTAGGGCAGTTGTCAACAAATAATCTCTGGAGAGAAGGGATGGGTCGGCACTTTCCGCTTCTGAATCCAATTGACTCCAGACTACGGCAGCCAGATATGTCAAAATACTTGAGAGACGGTAGGATTCTGCTGTGGCCATCATCATCATCATCATCAGGAAATTCCAAATGACTCAACTCATCGCAATACCGGATAGTCAAACTCTCAAGGTGGTGTTGACTATATTGAATTAGCTTGCTAACCCCATCATTACTTATTTTGCATCTTTCAATGCTTAGTGTTGAAAGGTTGGGAGTTTCCAATGCAACAGAGGCCAAAATAGGGCAGTTGGAAACAAATAATCTCTGGAGAGACGGTAGGATTATTCTGCTGTGGCCATCATCATCATCGTCTTCTTCTTCTTCTTCATCATTCCGAAATTCTAAATGAGTCAACTTGCAATCCCAGATAGTCAAACTCTCAAGGTGGTGTTGACTAGATTGAATTAGCTTCCAACTTATTTTGCATCTTTGAATCTTTAATGATGAAAGGTTGGGAGTTTCCAATGCAACAGAGGCCAAATTAGGGCATTTGTAAACAAATAATCCCTCGAGAGAAGGGATGGGTCGGCACTTTCCGCTTCTAAATCCAATTGACTCCAGGCGAGGGCAGAAACCTATGCATAAAGACTTGAGAGACGGTAGGATTATTCTGCTGTGGTGGCCGCCATCATCATCATCAGGAAATTTCAAATGAGTCAACTCATTGCAAGCACAGATAATCAATTCCTGAAGGTGGTGTTGACTAGATTGAATTAGCTTGCTAACCCCATCATTACTTAGTTTGCATCCCCAAATCTCTAATGTCCTCAGAGAGATTAAATTGTTGTTGCATGCCATGTTAACAAACAAGCTGCTTTCCTCTATTCTATCTAAATATAGCTCTTCAAGAGACCCAAGATCATGACTTGGTATGGCCTTCAATTTTGGAGTAGACTTAATCTTCAAGAATTTTAGAAGAGGAAAACCTGGGACTTTAGAAGCTGTTGTACTGCTTGATGTTGTTGAAATCTGTGCAGTTGGTGCAACCCACTCAACCAAATTGGGCATGCTAACCATAGTGAATTTTTTAAGTGCCCGGAATGGTTGGGAACTTGTGCTACTCTTGCCCCTGTTTTCACAATCATGATGATGATTGTAAAATGAAGGACCAATTGATTTCACATTTCTCAGCCCCGCCAGCATCAGCTCCTTGAGGAATGGTAGATGACCCATCGTGGGAATTTCTTCACATTTCAAACAACCCCTCAGCTCTATTTTGACCAGTTTGTCTAGGCTCATTCCATCACTAATCTTCATGTTCGCGGCCCACGCTGGAAACTTATCTCCCCTGAAATTTTTTATTTGTAAGCTCTTTATATTTCGATGAGGTTTAAGGCCTTCCAAAACTCCTTCGTGATTGTTTCCTTTGCCATCAACTTCCATTTCACTGTTGCTAGCATCATCTTCTGCCCACTCCAAACACAGTTGTTGTAAGTTTGTTTTTCCAATTAAATTCGATCTCATAGCTTCTTCCTTGTCTTTAACATTCTCAAGTCCCCTTATGACAACTACACCTTTTAGATTTTTCAAAGGTCCCAACTCTGCAATTCGACGACCGTCCCCCAACCCCACACTAAAAGCACGTAACGTGCGAAGACAAGTCAACTTTCCAATATGAGATGGTGTCTCAATTTCAGCATCATAAGCAAATACGAGATGCCTCATATTCAATATGAGATGTGACTTGTCAGGAAATCTTCTAAGCTTTTTACACTTGTAGATATTTAGAGTCTGCAAGTTGTAAAGCTTACAAATAGAATCCGGTAAAGTGGCAAGTTTTGTCTCTGAAACATCAAGCAACCGCAGATGGATCAGCTCTCCAACCGAGCTGCTCAATTCTTCAATTCGTGATCCACTCAGATTTAGAACATGCAACCTTTTGAGATCCCTGAATAGATCATCAGCTAGAGAGCTTCCATATCCCAAACACAAACTACGCAAATATATTGCATTCTCCTTCATGATCTTGAGTGATTCTTCCTCAAGTGATTTGACTGCAAGATATCTGACATGGGAAGCCATGTCCCTATAATCACTCTCATCATTAAAGCAATCTTCTTTTGAAACCGAGATTGCCAGGTCGTGCACAAGATCATGCATCTTAGAGTACTGAATGTTGCCAAACTCATCGTGCACAACCTCTTGCAAGAAAGAATTCTTCAGTAACGTATCATAGACATCACTGCCTAGACTCTCCATGTCATTTCCCGAAAGAAAGCCTTCCGCCATCCAAAGTTGGATTAGTCTCTCTTTCTCTATTTCGCTGGCCTTGCGAAAAATGGCACAATATGCAAAGCATTTTTTAAGTAATAGAGATGGCAAACGATCATAGCTGACCTTCAATATCTGCTGCACACCGGGTTCTGAATCGGAAAGCTGACGTTGTTGAACTGATGTCCAATCATCTATCTGCTTCCCTTGCAAAGACGCACCTATAAGGTTTGCTGCCAGTGGTAAACCTTTACACTTACGAGCAACCTCATATCCGATGGTCTCAAATTCTCGTGGCACTTCTCCTGTTGGAAAAGCTTTTCTCTTAATCAGAGACCAACACACATCGTCAGATAGCTTATCTAACTGATGAAATGATTGTGGGTTCACCATGGACGCCACAGTTTGAAGACGAGTAGTTGTGATAATAACATTTCCCTTTCTTGAGCTGAACCCAAGAAGAGTCTTCTTAAAACCTTCCCAATCACGACGTTCTTCATGCCACATGTCATCGAGAATGAGCAAGTACCTTTTATCACTCAACAGGCTTTGGAGTTTTTGAGTGATCGTTGCCAAATTGTCATGTTGATCAACACTTTTTCCCAATGACACAAGCATTTGGATGAAAAGGGTTTTGGTGTCAAAATTAGTGGACACACAAACCCATATTCTATCATCAAAATGTTTGATGGCCTTTGGGTCATTGAAGACTAATCGAGCTAAAGTTGTCTTCCCTAGTCCACCCATACCAACGATGGGAAGGAAAAAAGATATCATCTTTGTCACTCGAGTTAACCACCATATCTAATATTTTAGAAGCGTGTGCTTCTCTACCGACAACTAGTTCACCACTCACGGGAGTAGTCTCCTTGGTAACAGGATTAATATAAAGGGAATTGGAAATCCTACTCTGAATGCTAAGCTTATTGGCCTTTGCATTCAGACGGTTGAACTTAGCATTCAAATCCCTAATAGCATGACCCGTCTTCGAACGGAAACATATAGGATTTGAGAAACAGAAGGAGAAGCATACCTTGCTCTTCTTCTGGTCCTTGATCTCCACACCCCCCTCAACAGTATGACGGTAAGTTTCGTATTGATACTCATCAAGCAAGTTGTCAGCATCATAGATAAAGTTCTCAACTTTCTTGAGCCACAGCTTCACGTCAGGATCTTCAAGTTGCCGCCTCGCAGCATGCTCCAAGTATCCCCGAGTCAGGCCAAGTGTTTCCTTGAGGTCCTCCAGATCTTCCTTGACACCCAATATGAGACCAATTTCATCAGTAGCAATTGCAAGCAGCTTCTCAATCAGGATTCGAACCGAAGCTTCAATCACCTGTTCGCCCATTTTTTTTCTTTTTCCTTTTTTCTACAAGTGTATTTTTTTGGTTTGAGTATTGTGCAAAATGCAAAGAGAGATTTGGTACTATGTTTTTCTGTTTTTAGCCTTGTTAGTGATTTCAGATTGGAGCATTTGATGATTGTAGTATTATTCTTGTCTTGACAATAAAGAAAAGTAAAGAATTAAGTGAACAGAAAATTAAAGAATAAAGAAAGGCATAGTCTCAAGAAGAGTAGAGGTGAGGGAATAAAGTTGTACGTCCAAATTGTTATGGCTTCAACTTCACAATATAAGCATATAATATAACCTACCACTTACCATTCAATCTAGCGATCATTTTAGTATTAAATAATATAATAAGCCAGTTGATTTACCCAGATTGACCTACCAATCAATTTTAATCCGTTGATCTTGTTTATCCAATTTCAATCTGGTGTGTACATGTGTCATTAATTAATTAAAAGACGTAGGGTTCGAATCCTGTTGGCGTGATTTTTATCTATTATTTGTATCATTATATTAGTTTAAGATGTTGGGTTCGAATCTTATTGACGTAATTTTTTAATTTTTTATTTATTCTCTTCTTAATTTTTTTTTTTAACATAAAGTTGTATGACGTACTATATTTAATTTTAAAAATAACCATGATATGTTCTTATAAAAAAAATATACTTCATCCATCCAATAATAAATGTAACACTTGATTTTGTTATCTTTTTCGATGGTCATTTTGACCTTAAATTATTCTTAAAGCATAAGATAAATATATGAAGCACTTGACAATATATTGAAGTGACGAAGAATACCAACTAACATGCGAAAGAGATGCATTGCAGATTTTGAAGTTAAATGTTTCCAAAGTCTAGAGATGTATCTGATGATTATTAATTTATCGGAATAATACTTTTCGTATGTCTAATATAGTTCAATTCAAAACTACTAATTGCATAACTACAAAAACTATATAGATTTATAGCACACCATTTATATTAAGTTTAATTACTCAATTAGTTATTTTTTTTGTTTTTTACGTTTGAAGTCATTATGTGAAGATTATATATTCACTCTATTTATTTTAATATATTATTTAATAAAACAATAATGTTTTACGAGATTACGCTTCACACGCGCGGTTCCTAGTACTATACTATACTGTAGCCGAGCAACAATAAAATTCTATTCTTCCAACAATTCATAACATGTATTATCATTATCTAAGAACAATTGAGCTAAAGAAAAGTAAAAATGTATATTTCCATATTCAAATTCATAAACATACCTTCCTTGAACACCAAGCCAGTCAGAGTACAAGTACAATTCGGTTAAAGTCACTAGTTCTACACACTATCGATCGGCGGCCTTTTGGTTAACTACTTAAACTTAATTCAACACTAACTACAAGCTGGTTCATCCATCAACTGGTAACATATCATTCAGAATCGAACAATTCATAACATGCAATAGCATTCAATTTGACAACAACTTAGCAGAAAACAGAATTAACATACGCAAATTTTCAGATTCCGAAACTGAATTTCATACCTATACCTTCCTTGAACACTAAACCAATTCAGCTCAAGTCCCTAATTCTATACATAATTGGCCCTTCAGTTAACATCAGTACTACGAACTACAAGCTTGTTTGATCCATCAATTAGTAACATATCATTTAATCTAATAATCATTTAGCTAGCTATACTAATATACTATTAATAAAGCAAGAATTAACTTTCCAATAAGTTAAAGTCTCGGAATCGAAAATCGAATTTGAGTAATGAACATTCGTCTAACAATCAATCAGTTAAATTCCCAAATTCCAACATTGAATTTCAGAATCATACCTTTCTTGAACACCAAACAAGTCAAAGTAGCAAACAACGGCCCAACAAACCAAACCGCCACAAGATTCTGCGTGCAAAAGATATACTCCACCAAACCACACCAAATACTTTGCAAAGGGGCAAATTCAAGGATGCCCAATCAGCACATATATCATTACCACAGACCCTCCCTAACACTGTCAATTGGCTTCTCACTTACCTGACCGGGTCTCTGTTGTTGTGAACTTCTCAAATGCTGGTCTAAATGCATTGATGAAAACGGCTCGGATGTGTACTCTTCCACTGCTCCATGGTCAAAGTCCGCAGTTTCAAAGGAACTATTAACACTGGTGGATCGATGATGTCCGGTGTCTATTGGACTACAAGACAAGCACTGAAACAGGTTCCAAAAAGAATGAGATGCAACACCTTGAATATCATAATTCGTGGGTGACTAGAGTAGTATATTACTCCCAAGGATCAAAATTATATTTCAAGTTAAAATCATGTCTGCTAGGTAGAGAGAATTTACAAAAAATGTAATCACAATGTGATCTTGTTCAAGTATTTCCGAATCAGCTTCAGTGAATCATATAACCACAGAGAAAGTGAAAGTGTAAATTAAACTGTACATGGAATCAGCTTTAGTATTTCGCCAACTACTTAAGGTGTATAAACAGAAAGAAAGAAAGAAAGAAACACTCGCTTTGTCAAATACAATAAGTGCCAAGACACCATACAACTTGTCTGACACATTTCATTTGCTGCCTACTTTCACAAGCAATAAACAACAGGCCTTTTCTGTTTCTCCGAACTGTTTTGCTCAGTCTTAATTGCGATTCTCAGAACTGTTTTGCTCCTCTAGCTTTTCAATCAGGGCAGCCTTCTCATCTAATGTAATGCATTGAAGATGAAGACTGAACCATCCTGCAAAACGCTGATAACATTACAATTTACCAAAAGGAAAAAAAAAAAAAAAAAAAAAGGGAAAAGGTAATGTAACCGGTGTGCTGATAAACTGTTCTACAGAGGAAATACATCGTACCTTAATAGTGTGAGTGAACATTCCGCCAGCAAACACAATAAAGAATGCAACCATCTACATGCCTAACTAAGTGAGCTTTCAGCTTTGCACCATCATCCATCAAACATTCAAACCACTCTACAGGTGCTTCACACTTTTCTCTGTTAGTCTCTCTGCTTGTTGAATCATCTTCATTGCAGCATTTATTTAGTTTACATTCATCAAATCAAAAACAAAGATTGAACTCTTCACATTTTGTTGAGTTCCTTTCGGTTGATGATAGTTTCCTTTGAAGTAACCTCATTCCGTGCCAGCCAAATTGTCTTGAAACTCTAGAGTTTTTCCAATGTGCAAAGAATGATTCCAAATTGATTCTGCATAGAACAATCAAACATGATCAAGATCAACCAGTTATAACAGAGTGGAAGAAAAAAAAAAGTGAACTAGAGTCCCTACCCCTCATCTTTGGGGATTCATCAATGCGCAGCACCCTGTTAATTATTTCATTAGCTTTGAAATGAAAATCGAGCAATTTGCTCCATGTACGGTTGAGGTTTGCAATTAGCTTTTCCCACAAACATTATATCCTCCTGTCAAAACCCAAAGTTTCCACCCCAAAAACATGATTCTTCAGGAGAGGAACAAATTTAATATTAATCACCTACAAATGCACAAATTTAATATTAATCACCTACAAATGCACAAATTTAATATTAATCACCCATCATGAGCAATGACATCAGTATTATGCCTTGAGAAGCAACAACGCTCCAGTCTCAATCTATATAGGAGTTAACAAGATAAAAGCAAAGACAAGAAGTAAGGAATAAATTTAATTACCTCTTTCCTAAATCAAAGGAAACTCCAAATGACTCAGGACACAATGAGATAGTCAATTCCTCAAGGTGGCGATAAAGAGTATTAGCGATGAGAAAATTACAAGGAACAATTAACCAGGACGCTCAGCTTATGAGCAGTTTCAGAGCCTGCAACACCTTGAGTGGAATTATGTAATCCTAAAAAAAAAAAAAAAAAGCAAATTCACTGATCAAAATTAAAATACAGATCCTGCAATAATCAAATGACAAGATTAACATACCTTCTCCAATGCAACAGGTCGAGGCCAAATTACTGCAGCACGAAACTGTGAATACAAAATCACTTGTTACCTGCATCGATCTCATATAGCCAGCAGTTGCCCAAAACAAGATCAAGGAATAAACTTGGGCGATTACTGCCAATAAAATTAAACAAGATGAGTACTTTCAGATCCGTTGTCCATTTCTCAGCATTTCCAATTTGGGACAACCGTGAATACTTTGATATGAATGGTTGGGAGTCTTCAATGCAACAGAGACCAAATTAGGGCAGTCCTCAACAACCAATTCCAGAAATCCTTAATGATCAAAGGTTGGGAGTTTCGAATGCAACAGAGGCCAAATTAGGGCATTCCTCAACAATCAATTGCTCGAGAGAAGGGATGGGTCGGCACTTTCCGCTTCTAAATCCAATTGACTCCAGACTACGGCAGCTGCTTATGTATAAAGACTCGAGAGACGGTAGGATTCTGCTGTGGCCATCATCATCATCATCATCAGGAAATTCCAAATGACTCAACTCATCGCAATACCGGATAGTCAATTCCCGAAGGTGGTGTTGACTAGATTGAATTAGCTTGCTAAGCGAAGAAGAAGCTATATTGCAACCATAAAAGCGTAGTGTTGAAAGGTTGGGAGTTTCCAATGCAACAGAGGCCAAATTACGGCAGCTGTGAACAACTAATTCCTGGAGGGAAGAGATGGGTCGGCACTTTCCGCTTCTAAATCCAATTGACTCCAGACGGCTGCATTCCATTATTTTTAAATACTTGAGAGACGGTAGGATTCTGCTCTGGCCATCATCATCATCAGGAAATTCCAAATGACTCAACTCATTGCACTCCCGGATAATCAATTCCTGAAGGTGGTGTTGACTAGATTGAATTAGCTTGTTGAGCCCATCATTACTTATTTTGCAACCCCGAATCTTTAATTTCCTCAAAGAGATTAAATTGTTGTTGCATGCCATGTTAACAAACAAGCTGCTTTCCTCTATTCCCTTTAACATCAAGGCTTGAAGAGACCCAAGATCATGACTTGGTATAGACTTCAATTTTGGAGTGGAAACAATCTTCAATTTTCTCAGAAGAGGAAAACCAATCACTTTAGAAGCAGCTGTTGTACCTCTTGTTGTTGTTGAAACCTCTATATCCGGTGCAACCCATTCCATCAAATCGGGCATGTTTTTCATTTCAAAAGTTTCAAGTGCCCGGAATGGTACTCCTCCTAAGGGTTGGGAACTTGTGCTTGTATTGCCCATGTTTTCACAGTCACGATGATGATTGTAAAATGAAGGACCAATTGATTTCACATTTTCTAGCCCATCTAGCACCAACACCTTGAGGAACGGTAGATGACCCATTGTGGGAATTTCTTCACATTTCAAACAATCCCTCACCTCTATTCTGACCAGTTTGTCTAGGCTCCTCCCATCGCTAATCTTCATGTTCGCGGCCCACGCTGGAAACTTATCTCCCCTGAAATTTTTTATTCGTAAGCTCTTTATATTCCGATGAGGTTCAAGACCTTCCAGAACTCCTTCGTGATTGTTTCATTCGCCATCAACTTCCCTTTCACTGTGATTGTTTCCTTCGACATCAACTTCCATTTCACTGTCGCTAGCAGCATCTTCTGCCCAATCCAAACACAGTTGTTGTATGTTTGGTTTTCGGCTTAAACATGATCTTGTAGCTTCTTCCTTGTCTTTAACATTCTCAAGTCCCCTTATGACAACTACACCTTTTAGATTCTCCAAAGGTCCCAACTCTTCAATTCGACGACCTTCCTCCAACCCCACACTAAAAACAGGTAACGTGCGAAGACAAGTCAACTTTCCAATATGAGATGGTGTCTCAATTTCAGCATCATCAGCAAACACGAAATGCCTCATATTCAATAAGCGATGCACATTGTCGGGAAATCTTGTAATCTCGTCACACCCAATAGATGTTAGAGTCTGCAAGTTGTAAAGCTTACAAATAGAATCTGGTAAAGTTGAGAGTTCTGTAAATGAAACATCAAGCAACCGCAGATGTATCAGCCCTCCAACCGAGATGCTCAATTCTTGAATTCCTGATCTACTCAGATTTAGAACACGCAACCTTTTGAGATCTCTGAATAGATCATCAGCTAGAGAGCTTCCCAAACACAAAGTACGCAAATAAATTGCATTCTCCTTCATGATCTTGTGGGACTCTTCTTCTCGAAGTGATTTTACAACAAGATATTTGATATGGGAATGCACCGACCCACCATTCCCATCATTAAAGCAATCATCTTTTGAAACAAAAATTGCCAGGTCGTGCACAAGATCATGCATCTTACAGTGCTTAATGTTGCCATACTCATCACGCACAACCTCTTGCAGGAAAGAACTCTTCAGCAAAGTATCGTAGACATTGCTGCCTGAAAGAATGTAGGATCGGTATAACTTGCTTTAGATACAAATTACCAGCCAGTAGGTCCTGGATTGACTACGGGGTTCAGTGAACACCTACGTCAACCTGCAGATTAACAAACACAGATAATATATATAAAGTAAAGCACAGCGGAATGTAAAGAACAACCTGTGTTTGGAATTTTTCAAGCAGCTTTGGCAAGCTTACTTGAATGCCCAGTCAAGGCAGAAAAACAACTAGAAAAGATTTTGTTCGTACAACGCTGTATACTCTCAATATCTATTCTAGAAAAACAACACTAGTCACCTATAAGATGATATAGAAACCAATCTATCTATTCTACCTTCAATACGTTGTTAGAGAAGTCTAGAATATAAACTAGTGTAAAAGACACAAATAAAACTATAAAACTATAACTCTATAAACAAACTTTCTGCTCTTGTGTCGTTAACTCTCTTCTGTCGATGCTCCATATATATAGTGGTAGATAAGGCTTAGTTCGAAATCCTTTAGGAAACGTGTGAATGAATCTGGACGTTTTGATCTTCAGTCTTCTACTAGGAAACGCCTTCTTCATGTAAGACTCCTTGTCCTTTTAGAACTTGATTTCCTTTTAGAGTTCTTCCTTGAATAAGTCTCTTCCTTCTTGAATTTTGATAGTTCCCACGTTCTAATAAACTTCCTGCACAAGTAAAACAACTACAGCTGTGGAACAATTAGTGTTAGAATAGGTAAAACAATAAAAGGCGGTAAAGTGCTCTGTTTCCAGTAATACGGGGTTGAGTGAACCTCTAGGTAAACCTATAGGTCAACCTCCGTAAAACAACAACACTTACAATCTCCCTCTTTTTGCCTATTCTACACATCAGTAAACCTGCACAGTTAGATCAATGAAACATAACTAATGCAACAAAACTAACTATAGCTTAGTACTTAAACACATGCAGAAAATACTACTTAGACTTTAGAAGTAAATCAATTGTCAGAACAAGAATTCAAGGAAAAAAACAAAATAAGGATCAAAATGTTAGATTCCAAATTATCACAACACATCAAGCAAACCTAGCACGACTTTGCATCTTCTCCCACTTGTGAATCTTCTCCCCCTTGATCAGAACCCCTTCTTCTTCATGATGAACTGTGCACTTCTCCCCCTTGAGGTGTGGATTCGGCAAAAAGAAACTTAGACCGTAGTGTCAATCTCAACATCCCGGAGAGATATCATCCTAACAAAGTTCTATTACCCTAGCTCGCTTAGTTTCAATCTCAACATCCCGGAGAGATATCATCCTAACAAAGTAAGTAAGCTAGAAGGTAGCCATATCAAAAAGTAAACCTCAATAGAGAACCATAATGAGTACCAGAAACATCAGTAGTAGAAGAACCAGGAATTGTAGGAATTGGGTAGCAGACGCACTAGCTTTGGTCAGATTTGAGAGACAACAAGAGAAGCAAGAGTTTTGGAGTTTGTGGGAAAGATGAACGGTTTTGTTTAAAGTAAACTAACCGTTTAAGGGCATGTTTGGATCGTTTGGTAAAGGCAGGGGCACACAGGAATAACTGTCAAGATCCTCTAGAAAATTGTTTGGTATGCTCCAAATTTTATATCTGTAATAAGGTGAGAACCAAAGCACAAGATATATGGTATACCAAAAATATGAAAAACAATTTTATAAAAGATTCAAGATCAAGACAGCAAAATAAACGTTAGGAATTAAACTAATGGAGGATCTGTCTATGGAGAAAATAACTCAATTAGTCACTTTAACTAAAAACAAAACAAGATCCTTTATAATCCCCAATGCATATGTAGACTCCCCCTTAATGCAAACCTACATGTACACCACCACCTAGACACAACTCAGAGAGTTTACCTAGACTCAAAAAATAAAATAAAAAACACATTAACAAAAATTGAAAACACATAATTTCGCAAGACAGTCCAGAGGTGTTGGGTAAGGTGTTGTTCAACCCCCTGGGCAACACTCGACCAAGAAACTCAGTAATCATCAAAAGCCTCACCTGTATTTTTCCCTTTGCAATTTTTGAAGACGTTTGAAACAAGATGTTCTCTGGTCTTTGTTTAAATCTCAGTGCAATGTCCATGGGTTATTTTGCAAAAATATATTTTTAAATGCTGTTCATTAATTTTTAATGCAGCTTTTTGCATTTTTTTTTCTTTCCAAACCTTCATAGACTTGAGACCCAAAGATTGCCAGAAAACCGGAGACAAGTTTTACCTTCCTTGCCTTTCGGGCCTTTGCGGCACTTGTTTAGCTACAATTAGAGAATTCAAGGCCCCTAATGTGCTCTTTCTCCTGTTAATAAGGCATAGATATGCTCATAGGAAATTCAAGGTTCCTAGATATGAAAGACTATGTTTGTCAATCACAAAAATTTGAGCTGCTCAAGCTCCAGGAGAGGGCTTCCAATAAGTAAGCAAAATAAGGGTCAACAGGGACTAGAAATTTTTTAAAGAGTTCCTCTTTCTCATGCATTCCAAGAAATCTTACAAACAAACTTACTTGCAACATAGTACGTAGACTGACGCAAAATATACATGTAGCAACAGACACACTAAAAAAATAAAAAAATAAAAAATGCAGACACACGCACCACATGCATACTACAGGTGTTGACTGTGGTGTTAAGTCAACCCCTGGGACAACCCTATTTTTCAGACAGTGCAGAGACCAAGAGACCTCCTAAGACTAAGAAATCTCTCAGTATCCAATGGCTTCGTGAACAAATCAGCAAGTTGGTTGGTTGTTTCTATATGTTCAATGTCTAAAACATGAGCCTCAACAAGTTCTCTCAGAAAATGGTGTATAATATCTATATGCTTAGACCTAGCATGATGTACAGGGTTATGCGACAAATGAATAGCACTCAAATTATCACATAAAAGTAACACTGAATCACACTTAAGACCATAGTCTGATAACATAGACTTTAACCACAAAAGTTGAGTAGCCCCACTACCAGCTGCAACATATTCTGCTTCAACCGTTGACAAAGAAACATAGTTTTGTTTTTTGCTAAACCAAGAAACTAAATTATTTCCTAGATAGAAACATCCTCCACTAGTAGACTTCCTATCATCTAAATCACCAGCCCAATCAGAATCAGAAAAACTACAAAGATTTAAAGTAGTATCTCTAGTATACCATATACCAAGTTCTATGGTTCCAGAAACATACCTTAGGATTCTCTTGACAGCATTCAAGTGGGTGATTTTGGGATCAGAATGATACCGAGCACACACACATACTGCATACATGATATCTGAGCGAGAGGCTGAAAGATATAGGAGGCTACCAATCATGGATCTGTAGAGGGTTGGGTCAACACTCTCCTCAACCCCGTATCTGCTGATTTTCACTGTAGAGCCCATTGGAGTTTTAACGGCTTTGCACTTTCCAGACCAAATCTCTTCACATCATCATTAACATCCTCTTCCCCTGCATCAGAACTAACAAAGCTATGTAGACAAAAATTATCATGTGAGTTATCAGATACCAGAGAGGGTGTTGAGGCCGGGATTGTGTCAACTTCTGGTGCAACCTCTTCAAGCGACTCACAAATTTCAGCTCTTAGTGCTATAACATATGTTTCCTGTTCTGCTTCTTCAGGTTCCGCATCTTCTTTTTCATCATCGGAGTCAGTCGTAACCCAGTTCACCTTTAAACCCCTTTGTCTCCTAAAATTGGGGCATTCATTCTTATAGTGACCCCATCCTTTACACTCCCTACATTGGATAGAGTCACGGTCTCTGGAGTTTGAGTTGGAAGATGTGGATGAATCTTTGTTGTGGGAAGAGCTGGAGTAACTATCTTTGGAGGGATATTTGGATGTGGAGCTTTCGGACTTGTAGTTTGGTTTGACATTGCTATACTTAGACAGTTTCTTAAGCAAGGCATGAGACTTTTGGATGATATAGGCTTTGGAATGTTCAGGGTCAAAATCATTGATATCTATCTCCTGATCACTAGCTATGTCAGGAATTTTAAAACATTGGATTCCCTACCATAGTTTTCTTCCTGACTCTGGAGATGAAGTTCAAAATTTTTCATGATGTTCATTAGAGAATCTAAGCTCATCGTAGCTAAATTATGACTTTCTTCAATAGCAGATATCTTGATATTGAACCTAGGAGGTAGTGATCTAAGGGCTTTATTTACTAGGACTTTGCTGGCCATGGGTTCACCAAGGTTATGAGATTCATTAGCAATATCCAGAATTTTAGTAAAATAAGTACCTATGTCCTCATCTTCCTCCATGCGCAGTAATTCAAACTTGCTTTGCAAAAGTCTAACCCTGGTTGCCTTCACAGTAGTGTCACCTTCACAGTGGCTTTGAAGAGTCTCCCAGGCTGCATTAGCATTAGCACAATTCTGCACAAGTTTAAACATATGCAAATTGATCCAAGAGAAAATAACATTGAGAGCTTTTTCATTGTTAGTAGCATTAGTTTTCTCCTCATCAGTATAGTCTTTGAAATCCTTAGGTAGAACGTCATTGTTCTTGTCCTTTTCTTTCATGGGAGGCACATAAGCTACTTCACAAGCTCTCCAAACACCTGCATCCAAAGACTTAAGATATGTCCGCAACCTTAATTGCCAGTAACCATAGTTAGCTCCATCAAGTACAGGTAACCTTCCAAGGTTAGGATTGGCTGAATCCATCGTAAGTACCTAAAACAATTACTTTAAGAAAAGTAACAAGCTCTAGATGCCAATTGAAATAATGTAGGATCGGTATAACTTGCTTTAGATACAAATTACCAGCCAGTAGGTCCTGGGTTGACTACGGGGTTCAGTGAACACCTACGTCAACCTGCAGATTAACAAACACAGATAATATATATAAAGTAAAGCACAGCGGAATGTAAAGAAAAACCTGTGTTTGTAATTTTTCAAGCAGCTTTGGCAAGCTTACTTGAATGCCCAGTCAAGGCAGAAAAACAACTAGAAAAGATTTTGTTCGTACAACGCTGTATACTCTCAATATCTATTCTAGAAAAACAACACTAGTCACCTATAAGATGATATAGAAACCAATCTATCTATTCTACCTTCAATACGTTGTTAGAGAAGTCTAGAATATAAACTAGTGTAAAAGACACAAATAAAACTATAAAACTATAACTCTATAAACTGAACTTTCTGCTCTTGTGTCGTTAACTCTCTTCTGTCGATGCTCCATATATATAGTGGTAGATAAGGCTTAGTTCGAAATCCTTTAGGAAACGTGTGAATGAATCTGGACGTTTTGATCTTCAGTCTTCTACTAGGAAACGCCTTCTTCATGTAAGACTCCTTGTCCTTTTAGAACTTGATTTCCTTTTAGAGTTCTTCCTTGAATAAGTCTCTTCCTTCTTGAATTTTGATAGTTCCCACGTTCTAATAAACTTCCTGCACAAGTAAAACAACTACAGCTGTGGAACAATTAGTGTTAGAATAGGTAAAACAATAAAAGGCGGTAAAGTGCTCTGTTTCCAGTAATACGGGGTTGAGTGAACCTCTAGGTAAACCTATAGGTCAACCTCCGTAAAACAGCAACACTTACACTGCCCACACTCTCCATATCCATCTTATCACTTTCTGAAAGGAACCCTTCCGCAATCCAAAGTTGGATTAGTCGCTCTTTCCCTAGTTCGGCATCCTTGCAAAAAATGGCACAATATGCAAAGCATTTTCTATAAAGATATGGCAACCGATCGTAGCTGACCTTCAATATTTTCTCCACACCAGGTTCTGCATCGGAAAGCTCACGTTGTAGAACTGATGTCCAATCATCTATCTCCTTCCCTTGCAAAGACGCGCCTATAAGGTTTGCTGCCAGTGGTAAACCTTTACACTTAAAAGCGATCTCATTTCCGATGGTCTCGAATTCCCCTGGCACTATTCCCGTAGGAAAAGCTTTTCTCTTAATCACTGACCAACAATCATGGTCAGATAGCATATCTAACCGATAAATTGAATCTGGGTTCACCATGGACGCCACAGTTTCAAGACGGGTAGTTGTGATAATAAAATTTCCCTTTCTTGAGCTGAACCCAAGAAGAGTCTTCTTAAAACCTTCCCAATCACGACGTTCTTCATGCCACATGTCATCGAGAATGAGCAAGTACCTTTTATCACTCAACAGGCTTTGGAGTTTTTGAGTGATCGTTGCCAAATTGTCATGTTGATCAACACTTTTTCCCAATGACACAAGCATTTGGATGAAAAGGATTTTGGTGTCAAAATTAGTGGACACACAAACCCATATTCTCTCATCAAAATGTTTGATGGCCTTTGCGTCATTGAAGATTAAACGAGCCAACGTGGTCTTCCCCAATCCACCCATACCAGTGATGGGTAGGAAAGAGACACCAGCTAGTTCATCACTCGATTTAACCACCATGGCTAATATTTTAGAAGCATGATTTTCTCTACCAACCACTTCTTCACCATTAACAGGAGTGGTCTCCTCGGTAACAGGATTAATATAAGGGGAATTCAAAATTCTAGTTTGAAGGCCAAGTGTGTTGGCCTGTTCATAAAGGCTCTTTAACTCAGCATTCAAATTCCTTATAGCATGACCCATTTTTGAACGGAAGCACAGAGGATTTGTGAAACAGAATGAGAAGCATACCTTGCGCTTCATCTGGTTGTTGATCTCCACCTTACGGCGATGAGTTTCGTACTGAAACTCATCAAGCAAGTTGTCAGCTTCATAGGTTATGTCTACGAGATCCTTTAGCCACAACTTCACAGATTCCTCGTTGACTTGTCGAGTCGCAGCATCGTTCAAGACAGCCCGAACCATGGCCAGTGTTTTTTTCAGCCTTTGCAGATCAGCCTTGACACCCAATATAAGGCCAATTTCATCAGTAGCAAGTGCAAGCAGCTTCTCAATCAGGATCTGGACCGAAGCTTCAATCACCATTTCACCCATTTTTCTCTCTTTTTTTTATTTTATATTTTTGATGGTTTGAATGGTTGTGGAATGAATGTAAACTTAGAAGCAAAATGCAAACGGTGAGCAATTAAAGCTGAATATTGATCGTAAAATGCAGAGAGAGATTAATTTGGTAGTATTTTTTTTTTTTTCTGGTTTGAGTATTTTGGCGTGTAAAAAATGCAGAGAGAGAGAGAGTTAGTTGTAGACTTGTAGTAGTGTTTTTTCTTCTTGGTTTCAGACTATTTTGGAGTTTGGAGTGTTTGTTTGATTAGTATTCGGTTTAGAGTAATCATGAAAGTATTGAATAGCCAAACCAGATTATATTTTAATTAACCAAACCATCATGGAACATGATTAGCAAGCAGATTTTCAATACACAAAAAAGCTATGCAAAGTTTCAATTAATTAATTAAATTGTTGTGATCCAGCTAATTTTTTTTGGAAAGTTGCATTCCACTGAATTGTTGTGCATTATAATACAAGGGACCTCATTGTCGAAAAAGTTTGACTCCAAGGCTTGCTGAAATGTCTTGGTTGCACCTCTGTTTTCACAAGTGGGATCATCCTTTTTTTTCTTTTTTCTTTTTAACATTCTCCAGAAACTAGTTAGTTTATTATTTTAATACTTGCTAGTTTAATTCAATGCTATAAATATATTAATAATACGTCCAAGTATTCTCTAAATAATTTCATTGAGATTTTGGTTTATTAAGTGTCATTTAGATCAATTTCTGTCAAATGAAATAAGTTTGAGATAACTTAAAAGCATGTGAAGCAAATTTATTTTTTTCTTTTGTAATGAAGACATTACTAAAACATACTACAAGATACTTTATACCTCGTTTGAATTGCAACCATACCAGCAGCCTTGTTTGAATTGTTCTTAAACATATTAGACAGTACTACTAATTGTTTAAACATGAAGGTAGATCACTTTATCACCAACTTGGAATTTTATATGAGCAAAAGCAATTATTCGTGTTGAGAAAGGTGACAAGACTTAATTTAGATGCATAATGAAAAGAAGACTTTTGCAATTAATTTACTTTTTATTGTTCAGACTTTCAGTACTGTGGAATTTATACTGAATGTTAACTTTAGATGCAAATTGTTACTAGACGTACAAGAGCGTTTCAATAAAACGATGCATCAATTTCGTTTCTTGTCGAGCCCCAATCTGTCTTTCACAATGATTTCGTTCCTCTTCCTTCCTTGGGGAGCAAGGGGCACGAAGCTTTCAGGTGCAACTCGCAGCTAACCTTTCGGAACCAATCAGGCGTCAACGCCATCCATGATCTTTCGAATGACTTATTTCATTTTTGGGAAATAATCATTCCAGACAGAGTTCTGGGAAAATAAATAATTGTTAAATCAGGCAACCAGTGAGGAGAATCCTAGTGGAATGATAAACAATAGTGCAATAACACTCCTCATGTAGACACACTGAGTCCTATTTTATTATCTAGTCGAAGATCTGGAAAACAAGCTAATAAGAGAGAAAAAAATTTCTTCATATTTTGACAGGATTGCACGCGTTTCTGACTTTATAGCATCAAAAACAGAACTGTAACATTAATAAATAGAATTACTCTTGTCACCCAACATAACTGAAAAAAGTATAGCATTATATTTGATGATTTTTAATGTTAAACTACAAGCCACCAGATATATACAAATCATCTGGACTTTGAAGAAACACTAAATTATAAAAATACACAAACTCCCAAACCAAAATTAGTAAATTTAGACAAATAGAACAAAGTTATTCTAAAACAATCAGTGAATGGAAATGAACAATATATACCTCTTGTGTCTGAAGGAGTTGTCCAACAGGAACTGTTTGTTCTGCCTGCTTAAGTGAGTGAAACACCTAAGCACAATACAAACTGAGAGGAAGCTCCAAAAGATGAGGGATGAAAGGCATAGACCTTTATCATTGGCAGTGACAACCTATGGACATGGGAGAAGAAAATTTATAAATGACCAGTCCTTAATTGAGCTTTAATAGCTCTCTCACTCACAAAGAAAAAAAAAACATTTTTTTTCATAAAGAATAAACATACCAGAATTCTGTTTTCATTCATTCCCTACTCAGTCAAAGCAAATTTCCTCTCAAACAAAAAGAAAAAGTTCCAAAAAACAAACAAGAACTATAGTATGGAAATAACATAAATGAAGTCATTTTTTATTTTTTTTTTGCCTTTCCTGTAACAAATGGAGTGAAAGTTCTAACTTCTAATTATCATGTGAAGTCATCTTGTTCGTATTAATAAAGAGTTCATTCACGTTGTATAACTTTATCTATCGACTATATAAGTCTCCCAAAATAAAGAGAAATTATTCCGGGAATGTGACGTGTAAAACTAATCATGGAGCAAGTTTAATCTGCCCATAAACAAGTCAACTCAAAATTTTATCATTGATCATCGAGTTTCAGATTCTGGAGAAAATTTGAGCAACAAAGTGTGGTTGAACATAAACTACAAGAGAATAAATGAATATACTCCATGATGACTAAGATGAGTATTTGGAACAATATTTAGTTTCCGTAGTTCCATATATAAAGTTGCAACTGAACATGTTACTTCTTTTTCCACAGGCATGGAGGAATTAAGTCCTATAACTAACTGACTATTAATTGCTAAAGAGATCCCTCAATGAAGCTGAAGGATTGGATAGTTGTTCAATCAAACTTAAATTAAGGAAATAAAAGAGTTGGATGTATCAAGAGCGAAAATGTAAATGCACAAATTATGTAAAGTGTAAAAAAAAAACAAAAACAAAAAACCTTATGTATGGAAGATGTGAAAAGGCTAAGTCAGGTACTTGCTCAGCAACATGAGTAAACAAGTCTTCTTCATGCACAACCCTTCCTTGACCCGAATGACGCGACTGATTGTTATTATTTTTATCTACACAACCATGAAACAACAATACAACCTCCAAATTTCACACCACGTAACAAAAGAACACTACAATCATACAGTCAGGGACTCCAAAAATAATCAACCTCCATATGGATGCACCTACACCAAGCAAGCATATTATAAGCCCAATATCTAAGAGAACTCAACCATATTATAGATAAATTAAAAAATTAAAATGTATCCAAAACAAAGTAAAAAGTCATAAAAAAAAAAGTCACACAATCCTTGGTCCTTACATAGTTACATCACAGAAGTTCATAAATTGCAGGGAAACTATTTTGAATGTACTATTTATGGGAGTATAAAAATTTCGTGAGTATCCATCCCAAAGTGATTGTACACACCCATGCTTTGAAATTAAGGCGGATCAGGGGTCATTGCATATATGATGGTGCCTAATGTAAGCTTCATCTATCATACTCTCGTCATAGTGATGTCAGTATCGAGGTATAAATATATGGTTTAGAGTTACTAATAATAAGATAAACAACAATTAAAAGGCTTCCATTGGACAAGAAAAATACTATCTTGGAGACGAATAATTCCTATGCTAATGTATGTTTCTGGTCACAAGTTGCATATGTGATTATACCAGTTTCATTGCACGGGTTCATGACCAGAGTCAAGGCTTCACTCTCCTGTTAACACCAGTTGTGCAAGACAAGCATGCCATGGCAAGCAACTTGCCCTGTTTCTTCTTCGTAACTTGATTAATCCGATGCAAAACGAAAGATTTTTGCCAATTTCTTAACTCTGTATTGTTTGAGACTTTTACACTTTCAAGTACAAGACCGTTTAAATAACTTGAGAAGATGCATTATGCATAAACCGAAAGAAGAGAAGCACTCTCACTCAAATAACCAAGACACTTACAACTTCATGCTAAGTGTACAAGAACAATTTATTATGCTTGATTTTAGTTTCATTCAAGAATAAGTTGATATTGGACTCGAAATGAAAATGTTATGGAATACGAGTATCAGTTACATTAAAAGTGGCATGTGATTAGCAAGTAATGATGTGGATGATGGTGAAGGGGAAGAAACCAAATCAATGGGTTCTGAATGTGTGCTCATTTCAGAGTTGGTGTATGGCATTTGGACTGAAAGGAACACGCATATTCAGTCTGCTAATTTTGATTCTCTGCTAATTCAGTTGTGAGTTGTGTGTTGTCTCTGAAATAGAGACTGTTTGTTTTCAGTGGACTGTACTTAATTGTCTACTGGAATAAAAGCTATCTTTTGTTACCCAACAAAAAATTAAAAAACAAAAAGGAACATACCCGTCATCAATGGCATCAGTATTAGGCCTTCGTCAGATGCAACGATGCTCCAGTCTCGATCTGTCATGCATGTAAAGTGTGAATCTGCATTTACGTTGACCTGTTATTACCAAAAAAACAAAAGTATCATATCATTAACTAGATACAACACAACAGACTGCCATGGAAAGTATCTAAAACCACAACACATCAAACTGAATTCTCATATCATCCACATGCACATCTAAGCAGTGATTGTATCCTGTATATATAAACATTTGTTATGTGTCAACAAGCTATAGCCAAACTTCATCTGCTGCCTACTTTCACAAGCAATAAAACATTTAATAAAATGCAGATGATTCCAATCACACATACTGAAAACTAGACTGAACTTGAAATTTACCTTCATCCTACTACAATGAGGGTAAACCAATAAAGTCACAACTTGTGTACATAATTGACCTTTTGTTTAACATAGACAGTAACTATAAACTGGATCCTTGGTTTAATTGGTACTGTACCATGTAACATTTAGTCTAACAATAATAGTACAATTCGAGCTAATTAAGCAACAGTGAAACTGGATACTTGGAACAATTCAAAAAATGCAGTAGCATTCAATTAAAAACAGAAGTAAAATGCAAATTTCGACATTCCATCAAACAGCTGCTAATATAAATAAATTTCAAGTACAAGAGCGTTTCAATAATTACTTAAAGATGCTGCTAATATAATATAAAGAAGCACTCACTAATAATTCGAATATGAATCAAGCTTCCATAGTTTCCGAGTAGAAATCTTCTTCGATTGGGGATCAGAAAACAGGAACGTTCTATTTGGGGATTCATCAATGCAGCAAATTTGTTATTTCATTAGCTTCCAAATGAAAACTGGGCAATTTGCTCCATGTAGGTTGAGGTTTGAAATTTCCACCTATGGACCCCTGTTTCTTTTCCCGCAAACATATTATCTCCTGTTGAACCCAAAGTTCCCACTCAAAACATGATTCTTCAGGAGAGGAACAATTTTAATATTAATGATTTACAAACAAAGAAATACATAACATACCCATCATCAATGTCATCAGTATTAGGCCTTGAGAAGAAACGGGTCCAGTCTCGATCTCTCATGCTTGTAAACTGTGCATCCGATTTACGTTGAATCTGTCATTACCTAAAAAATCAAAATACAAATATTACTGAACCGACTCTTTTCCATCCTCACAAATGCAGTCATAAAAGTATCATAAACTACAAGTCTACAAAACAACATACTACTCCAGTAATGATGTTGTACAGTTGTAGAACCAAACAATGTGACCAGCCCAACCGCAATCAGAGTAGTCACCTGCTCCAAAATGAAGTCTAAAGATCAACAACTACTTAAAAGCAAATTATAGGGAAAAGTTATGACAAGAATGCTAACCAGTGGGTCAACAAATAGATGATGCTATTAGCAACAAACCAGGACACTCAGCATATGACCACCCACGAACATGTGAAGAGAGTATTACCCTGGGGGGGGGGGGGGGGGACGAAAACATTATGCAAATTGTATATAAAAGTTTCAAATAAATTTAAAAGCAAAGGTTGAGACATGTCGGAGAAAGGAACCAATTTACCTCTTAATTAGCATAATAAGCCCAAAATCTTAATGCATGGAAAATCTTGGAATGGAGAGCCACTGCCATTCCCATCCCTCCAGTGAAATATAACTCAAATATATATGCACTATCTCTGATTATCAATGCTTTTGAAATCCAATAATTTTTACAACTTTCAAACTGAAGATAACTTTTCACCATCATTCAATAATCCAAACATATAGGTACAATAATTCACCCAAGAAAAATACATAGCTTAATGAGTAGTAGTATACCGTGTCCGTGTATGTATGGTTTCTGAATTGATTGATCAGTTATTCATAATTCACCAAAACTGAGAGGAAAAAGTGAGGAAACAGAGAGCTTGAGGTTAGAGCTTGTAATCTGTACACTTCTCGTTGATTAGTGAATTGCTTCTTCTTCCCCGTGGACGTAGATTCATCTTTCTCTTTTTGATTTAGTGTGTCTGGTTTTGGTTTTAGCTTGCTGAGATCTGGTTTATTTTGTGTGTGTTGGATCTTTTAGGGCATTTTGAGTAATATTGTTTGAGGAGTTAATGAACCTGTAGTTAATTATGCTTGATTTAGTTTCATTGAAGTTGAAATTGGACTGTAAATGAAATTGTTTTTCCTGTTTCCTGTTTCCTGTTTTAGATTAGAAAGTATTCATGGAATTGTTGTGTCTTTTAGTGAGTCTAATGTGTTTGTTACTTTTGGTACATGAACATGATAGTTATTTTGACAAAACATAATCTCTGTGAGTGGTTTGAACTGCAATTCGTACTGAGTGATTGAGAGTAGGAATGGCTACTTATGTTTTACAGATGCAATTCATACTGAGTGATTGAGTGTAGGAACTGCAATTCATCCTGAGTAATTTATAAAGATTGATTGCTAATTTAATGGTTGTGTTTCTTGTTTCAGACACCCTGCGGGCACAATTTCTGCCTAAAATGCTTCCAGAAAATAGTAAGCAGCAACGGGAAGAATGCCTGTGCTGCCGGGAAATCCAGCAAAGATTGATGCCGAGGGAGCCGAGAATTAACTCCACCATCGTCATGGCCAAAGCCTTCTAGTGGTGTTCCAAAAATCAACCACTACATTTTGAGTAATGATGGTTGATTGCCATCTCTGTAAAGTGATATATAAATCAAATATGGTTTCTGTTATACCTGTTCTGTTATTTCGAATAATTCTTGTGCAATACGCTTGGTACGTAATTCAATTCTTGGAAAAAGGCAAAAAGCTCTAATTAATTCAATACCTACAGAAAGAAATAATGGGAGAAAGAACTATAAAGAGGTACATTTTGAGAAGATTGATTGCATGTGACACGAAGGACTGGTTGAGCATTTGCATAGAATTAAATCTGATATTCACAGATCTAAGTGATTGTATCTTCTAGGTACATTTTACTATGTATCAACAAGCTACAGAAACAACAAAATTGTCACGTCACATGATGTATAGCCAAACTTTATCTGCTGCCTAATTCCACAAGCAATAAACAGGCCTTGGTTTCTCCTACTTAATTGTGATTCTCATAATAGTTTTGTTCCTCTAGCTTTTCAGGGCAGCCTTCTCTTCTAATGTAATGCATTGAAGATGAAGACTGATTTATCTCCAACACCATCCTGCAAAACGCAGACAACATTATAATTGATGAAAAAAAGGAAAGATAATGTAACCAGTGTGCTGAGAAACAGTTTTACAGAGAGGAAATACATCGTACCTTAATAGGCCGAGTGAACATTCCACCAGCAAACACAATAAAGAGTTCCATGCATCTACACGCCCGACTAAGTGAGCTTCGTAGCATCATCCATTAAACATTCAAAGCACTCTGCAGGTGCTTCACACTTTTCTTTGTCAGTCTCTCTGCTTGTTAAATCATCATCTTCATTGCAGCATTATATAGTTTACAGGCATGAAATCAAAAACCAAGGTTTAAATATTCACCTTTTCAACAGTTCCTTTCGGTTGATGATAGTTTCCTTTGAAGTAACCTCATTCAGTGCAGCCAAATTGTCTTGAAACATGGTCCAATTATCATACACTGCAATTTGTTATTTTATTAGCTTCCAACTGAAAATTTAGCAATTTTCTCCATGTACGGTTGAGGTTTGAAATTTCATTAGCTGCCAACTGTTTCTTTTCGTGCAAACATATAATCTCCTCTTAAACCTAAAGTTCCCACCCAAAAACATGATTTTTCAGGAGAGGAACAACTATAATATTAATGATCAACCAAGAAATACAGAACATACCGATCATCAAAGGCATCAGTATTAGGCCATGAGAAGCAACGAAGCTCCAGTCTCGATCTCTCATGCATATAAAGTGTGCATCTGATTTACGTTGACTCTGTTATTACCTAAAAAATCAAAATACACATATTACTGAACCAACTCTTTTCCATCCTCACAAATGCAATCGTAAAAGTATCATCAACTACACAAGTCTGCAAAACAACATACTGCTCCAGTAATGATGTTGTAGAGCCAAACAATGAGACCAGCCCAACCGCAATCAGAGTAGCCACCTGCTCCAAAATGAAGGCCTAAAGATCAACAACTACTTGAAAGCAAATTATAGGGAAATGTAAGAATTCTACTAACCAGTTGGTCGACAAATAGATGATGCTATAAGCAACAAACCAGGACACTCAGCATATGATTATGACCACCCATGAACATGTGAAGAGTGTATTGCTGGCGCAAGAAAAAAAAAAAGGACGAAAACATTATGCAAATTGTATATAGAAGTTCCCCAGAAATTTAAAAAAAAGCAAAGGTTGAGACATGTCGGAGAAAAGAATCAATTTACCTCTTAATTAGCACAATAAGCCCGCAATCTTAATACATGGAAAATATTGGAAGGGAAAGCCACTGCCATTCCCATCCCTCCAGTGAAACATAGCTCGAATATGTATACATTATCTCTGATTATTAATGATTTTGAAATCCATCCTGTAGGGTTAAAGATTAAGATAGATTGAGTAACATGGGTGACTGGTTTAGCTCTTAATTGACAGATTAAGGGGAGAACATATATTGCATTATTACATGTTCATGCTAGCTATTATCCCATATGACACAATGAGATAGGAGTTTTAGATCCAAATGCTACAAGTTCTCGATCAACAAAAGTTTAACTTCATAAAAGAATACATAGAAAACCTCATGTTCGATAGATTTTCCAACAGGCCACCCAGCCTAGCTGCACACCTGCTCTAGGCTCTAGCAATTTCAGCTTGTCATTTTGCCTCTTCAGCAAGAAAATTTAGCTATTTTCTTATTAACTGTAATCTGTGGAATAATACATTAAGAAAGAAGCGTCAGGTATTTCATAATCTCCCATATTTGTTTGAAGAAACACCTGCATGTTGACAAAACAACACACTTGTCTTCTAAATGTTTCAGTAATTTACCTTTAGAATGAAAATATCAAAGGGAACACACAGAAAGTGATGATGTAGAGCTAGCCAAAATCTGTCCTGCGCAAGCACAAAAACATAGTTAGTACTTAGTATTCCTCAAATTGCTGGAAACATAGTCCAATTATCATTCACTGCAATCTGTACGTGGAAGAATACGTTAAGAAAGAAGCATCTGGTATTCCATAATATCACTTTATTTGTTTGAAGAAACATAGTTAGTATTCGTCAAATTGTTGGAAACATGGTCCAATTATCATACACTGCAATTTATCGAAGTACCAACAGTCGGAAAGATGAATGACTACTCAAAAGGACATGACCAAAAAGAATAAATGTTATAACAAGAATGCTAGCTAGTAATTAATAACCGGCTAGTTGAGCGATAAACAGGTTTGTAATCTTGTTTATGACAATTATTATAGCAGATTATCACAGTGACCTATTCATTAAGACTCGAGGGACGATCGTAGGGTGCTGTGACCATCATCGTCTTCTTCATCATCCGGATTGTAATACCTGAAAGATATATTATCGATAAATAACAATAACGTACAGCCACTGCAGGGTTAAAGAATGATTAAAATTGATAGACTGAATTAGTGAAAAAGGACAATTAAGCTGTTTAGATCTTTTTAATTAGTAGTAATTGGCAAACGAACAAGATAATTTGTTGCCCTTACCTCTTAACAAGATAATTTGTTGCCCTTACCTCTCAATGTCTTCTTTCCATTTGGGACAATTGTGAATCCATTGTCTTGAAAGGTTGGGAGTCTCCAATGCAACAGAGGCCAAATTAGGGCATTCCCGAACATTCAATTCCTGGAGAGAAGGGATGGGTCGGCACTTTCCGCTTCTAAATCCAATTGACTCCAGACGATCACAACCAAATATCCATAAAGACTTGAGAGACGGCAGTAGGATTCTTCTGTGGCCGCCATCATCATCATCGTCTTCTTCTTCTTCTTCATCATCTGGAAATTCCAAACGACTCAACCCATCATCAGAGTCAATTTCCAATTCCCCAAGGTGGTGTTGACTGGATTGAATTAGCTTGCTAACCCATTCATTACTTATTTTGCAATGGGAAATCCACAGTATCCTCAAAGAGATTAAATTGTTGTTGCATGCCATGTTAACAAACAAGCTGCTTTCCTCTATTCTATCTAAATATAGCTCTTCAAGAGACCCAAGATCATGACTTGGTATGGCCTTCAATTTTGGAGTATACTCAATCTTCAAGAATTTTAGAAGAGGAAAACCTGGGACTTTAGATGTTGTTGAAATCTGTGCAGTTGGTGCAACCCACTCAACCAAATTGGGCATGCTAACCATAGTGAATTTTTCACCATCATTCAATCGCAGTTCACAAAATGTCACGTCTTAACAAACTTGTTTCTACAACTTTCAAACTGAAGATAATTTTTCACCATCATTCAATAATCCAACATATAGGTACAATAATTCACCCAAGAAAAATACGTAGCTTAATGAGTAGTAGTATACCGTGTCCGTGTATGTATGGTTTCTGAATCAATGAAGACCAGCTAGCCTCACGTCACGTTCCATATGACCGACCTTTCAGCTCCCTTAACCTGTGCACATCATATAGCCGGAAGTTGCTCAAAACAGGAGCAAATAATAATTCATAGATCAAATAATAATTCATAGATCAGGAGAAAAATAATCGTTACCTAGCAATTCCAGCTGTTCCTTGCTGGAGATGGTTACTGTCACCCATTCGGTAATTTTCTCAATCAAATTCGAATTCGTTTGATCAATTGACTTGAATACTCATCACTGTCTTCTTTCCCATTTGGGACAATTTTCAATCCATTGAATTGAAAGGTTGGGAGTTTCCAATGCAACAGAGGCCAAATTAGGGCACTCGCAAATTGTCAATTCCTGGAGAGAAGGGATGGGTCGGCAATTTCCGCTTCTGAATCCAATTGACTCCAGGCGAGGGCAGAAACCTATTCCAAATTCCTTGAGAGACGGTAGGATTCTGCTCTGGCCATCATCATCAGGAAATTCCAAATGAGTCAACTCATTGCAACCCGAGATAATCAATTGCTGAAGGTGGTGTTGACTAGATTGAATTAGCTTGCTAACCCATTCATTACTTATTTTGCAATGGGAAATCCACAGTATCCTCAAAGAGATTAAATTGTTGTTGCATGCCATGTTAACAAACAAGCTGCTTTCCTCTATTCTATCTAAATATAGCTCTTCAAGAGACCCAAGATCATGACTTGGTATGGCCTTCAATTTTGGAGTATACTCAATCTTCAAGAATTTTAGAAGAGGAAAACCTGGGACTTTAGATGTTGTTGAAATCTGTGCAGTTGGTGCAACCCACTCAACCAAATTGGGCATGCTATCCATAGTGAACATTTCAAGTGCCCGGAATGGTTGGGAACTTGTGCTACTCTTGCCCCTGTTTTCACAATCATGATGATGATTGTAAAATGAAGGACCAATTGATTTCACATTTCTCAGCCCCGCCAGCATCAGCTCCTTGAGGAATGGTAGATGACCAATCGTGGGAATTTCTTCACATTTCAAACAACCCCTCAGCTCTATTTTGACCAGTTTGTCTAGGCTCATCCCATCACTAATCTTCATGTTCGCGGCCCACGCTGGAAACTTATCTCCCCTGAAATTTTTTATTCGTAAGCTCTTTATATTTCGATGAGGTTTAAGGCCTTCCAAAACTCCTTCGTGATTGTTTCCTTTGCCATCAACTTCCATTTCACTGTTGCTAGCATCATCTTCTGCCCACTCCAAACACAGTTGTTGTAAGTTTGTTTTTCCAATTAAATCCGATCTCATAGCTTCTTCCTTGTCTTTAACATTCTCAAGTCCCCTTATGACAACTACACCTTTTAGATTTTTCAAAGGTCCCAACTCTGCAATTCGACGACCGTCCCCCAACCCCACACTAAAAGCACGTAACGTGCGAAGACAAGTCAACTTTCCAATATGAGATGGTGTCTCAATTTCAGCATCATAAGCAAATACGAGATGCCTCATATTCAATATGAGATGTGACTTGTCAGGAACTCTTCTAAGCTTTTCACACTTGTAGATATTTAGGGTCTGCAAGTTGTAAAGCTTACAAATAGAATCCGGTAAAGTGGAAAGTTTTGTCTCTGAAACATCAAGCAACCGCAGATGGATCAGCTCTCCAACCGAGCTGCTCAATTCTTCAATTCCTGATCCACTCAGATTTAGAACATGCAACCTTTTGAGATCCCTGAATAGATCATCAGCTAGAGAGCTTCCATATCCCAAACACAAACTACGCAAATATATTGCATTCTCCTTCATGATCTTGAGTGATTCTTCCCCAAGTGATTTGACTGCAAGATATCTGACATGGGAAGCCAGGCCCCTATAACCACTCTCATCATTAAAGCAATCTTCTTTTGAAACCGAAATTGCCAGGTCGTGCACATAATCATGCATCTTAGAGTACTGAATGTTGCCGAACTCATCGCGCACTACCTCTTGCAAGAAAGAATTCTTCAGTAACGTATCATAGACATCACTGCCTAGACTCTCCATGTCATTTCCCGAAAGAAAGCCTTCCGCCATCCAAAGTTGGATTAGTCTCTCTTTCTCTATTTCGCTGTCCTTGCGAAAAATGGCACAATATGCAAAGCATTTTTTAAGTAACAGAGATGGCAAACGATCATAGCTGACCTTCAATATCTGCTGCACACCGGGTTCTGAATCGGAAAGCTGACGTTGTTGAACTGATGTCCAATCATCTATCTGCTTCCCTTGTAAAGACGCACCTATAAGGTTTGCTGCCAGTGGTAAACCTCTACACCTACGAGCAACCTCATATCCGATGGTCTCAAATTCTCTTGGCACTTCTCCTATTGGAAAAGCTTTTCTCTTAATCAGAGACCAACACACATCGTCAGATAGCTTATCTAACTGATAGAAATGTGGATTCACCATGGATGCCGCAGTTTCACGACGAGTAGTTGTGATGATAAAATTTCCCTTTCTTGAGCTGAACCCAAGAAGAGTATTTTTAAAACCTTCCCAATCATGACGTTCTTCATGCCACAAGTCGTCGAGAACAAGCAAGTACCTTTTATCCCTCAACAACCTTTGGAGGTTTCCCGTGATCGTTGCCAAGCTGCCTTGTTGATCAACATTTTGTCGCAATGACCCAAGGATTTGGATGAAAATGGTTTTGGTGTCAAAATTAGTGGACACACAAACCCATAGTCTCTCATCAAAATGATTGATGGCCTTTGGGTCATTGAAGACTAATCGAGCTAAAGTTGTCTTCCCTAGTCCACCCATACCAACGATGGGAAGGAAAGAGACATCATCTTTGTCACTCGAGTTAACCACCATATCTAATATTTTAGAAGCGTGTTCTTCTCTACCGACAACTAGTTCACCACTCACGGGAGTAGTCTCCTTGGTAACAGGATTAATATAAAGGGAATTGGAAATCCTACTCTGAATGCTAAGCTTATTGGCCTTTGCATTCAGACGGTTGAACTTAGCGTTCAAATCCCTAATAGCATGACCCATCTTTGAACGGAAACATATAGGATTTGAGAAACAGAAAGAGAAGCATACCTTGCTCTTCTGGTCCTTGATCTCCACACCCCCCTCAACAGTACGACGGTAAGTTTCATATTGATACTCATCAAGCAAGTTGTCAGCATCATAGATAAAGTTCTCAACTTTCTTGAGCCACAGCTTCACGTCAGGATCTTCAAGTTGCCGCCTCGCAGCATGCTCCAAGTATCCCCGAGTCAGGCCAAGTGTTTCCTTGAGGTCCTCCAGATCTTCCTTGACACCCAATATGAGGCCAATTTCATCAGTAGCAATTGCAAGCAGCTTCTCAATCAGGATTCGAACCGAAGCTTCAATCACCTGTTCGCCCATTTTTCTTGTTTTTCCTTTTTTTTTAAGTGTTTTTATTTTTTGGTTCAAGTATTGTGTAAAATGTAGAGAGAGATTTGGTTGTATGTTTTTTTGGTTTTAGCCTTGTTAGTGATTTCAGATTGGAACATTTGATGATTGTAATATTATTCTTGTCTTGACAATAAATAAAAGTAAAGAATTAAGGGAACACAAAATTAAAGATTAAAGAGAAAGGTATAGTCTCAACAAGAGTAGAAGTAAGGAATAAAGTTGTCCGTCCAAATTAGTTGTTATGGCTTCAACTTCACAATATAAGCATAAACTAAAGAAGTATCGGTTCAATGAGTCATTAGAGCCAGACCCTTAAGATTTGTCTAGAAGTTACATTTATATGGAGAAGATCGATTGTTCATGTAACCTGCCCCCGATTTATTTTAATAAGGATTATATATATATGAAATCCTTAGTTTATTTAATTTTTCAAGAATACTATAGATGTAGTTGTATCACATATTTAGAAGATATGTAAAGAACATAATATTAGCACACATCTAAGCATTTGCATAGAAGTCTCATATCATTCACACATCTAACCAGTGATTGTATCCTGTACATACATGTTTGTTTATGTATCAACAATATACAGAAAGAACAAAATTGACATGCTCGCCTCATGTATAGCCAAACTTCATCTGCTGCTTACTTTCAAAAGAAATAAACAAGATTTTTCGGCTTTTACTACCTAATTGCGATTCTCAGAATAGTTTTGCTCCTCTAGCTTTTCGATTAGTGCAGCCTTCTCTTTTTCTGGTAATGCATTGAAGATGAAAACTGATTTATCTCCAATATCATCCTGCAAAACACATATAACATCGAATAATTGATTTCAAACCTATGTAACTGCTGTGCCGATAACAATTCTGCAGAGAGGAAATCCATCGTACCTTAATAGCCTGAGTGAACTTTCTGCCAGCAAACACAACAAAGAGCGCCATCCACACGCCCAACAAAGTCAGCTTTGTACCATCATCCATCAAACCACTCTGAAATTATCTTAAAACAGCACTAATTATCATAAAAAGAAAGAATTATTCCAGAGCAATATTGTGGATGTTTCAACATCTCTATCGTGTGAGCAAAAAAGAGACTAAAATCTTGGATGATAATAGTGAGAACAGTATAAGCCATACCAGATGCCCTAATAGAAGTGATGGAACGATGAACGTCAAGAAACCAGCTTCCAGCTTGCCATAGCACAGTCCTGCTTGATCCAAATTAGTTTAATTTGTGATTAAATTTACCGAACAGCTTGTTATATTCTAAATGTCAGGTTTTCTGCAACAGTAACTAAAAGCACAATACAAGCTTCTGTTCATTGAATGAGCAATTTACACAATGTTATCAATTAGATTAAGCCTTCTATGTTCTAACATCTGCCTTAGAGAAAAGCTTACAGTTAGCTAATTGTACTTCCTAAACTAACAAAACAAGTCCCTCCCATCCTCTCGAAGAAAATGCACTTCAACCCAAATTTATATTTCGTTCTATTTCCAACAACAGGTAACCTTCAGTGATGATTCCAAACAATTGTTTTGCTTAGTCATGTATAACCCCTTCATCAAATTAATACCTACCCCTCTGTTTGCTAGTTAAATGAAACTTCCAGCAAATTCTTGCAAATAATCTATTTTATGACCTGTGAATACTTATCTATTGTACTGTGAGATGAAATGTGCTAGTACTATATATTAGTTTCTTTCCTCAAGGAAATCACACATACCTGCAAATTTCTCGAGGATACAGCTCATTATATGAACTGTGAGCCTCACTATGCAGACGAAAGTCACACCTCTCATAAACTATACCGACCACAAAATTAGGCCAAGTGCACCTTTTCTCAAAGGTTGGGATGGCAATCCCTCCTGCGGTAAGGTTAGGTCGTGTACTATGCTACAATCTGGGTAAACCGGTAAATTCACTACTTCTATACATAATTGACCTTTTGTTTAACATCGGCACCAACTACAAACTGGAATCACTGGATCCTTCGTTTAATTGGTAATGTGTCCCACGTAACATTCAGTCAAACAATAATTTAACTATAGTATAATACAATTCGGGCTAAGCAACAATTAAACTGGATTCTTCAAACAATTCATACAATTCATAACATGCAGTAGCATTCAACTTGACAACAACTTAGCTTAAAACATAAGTAAAATGCAAATTTCCAGATCCCAAACTGAATTTCTTCCTATACCCCTTGAACACTAAACCAATTCGGCTTTAGTCACTTCTACTCATAATTGGCCTTTCGGTTGACAACAGTACTACTAAGTTCTAACTAGTAACTACAAGCTGGTTTGATCTATAAATTAGTAACATATCATTCTATCTACTAACAATCATTTAACTATACTAATATACTATAGTAGTATAACAAAATTTGGGTAAAGCAACATTCATTTAACAATCAAAATTTGGGTAAAGCAAAATTTCCTGCCCTTTGATAATCCTGATTGATGTAGCTTGTTTTGATATTCATAAATAAATGAAAGTTTCTGTCAAAAAAAAAAAAAAAAAAACTTCACTTGAAATTTAGCTTCCTCCTCGTTTGGCTATTTAAAACTCTTGTTGCTTGTAAATGAAGCTTCGTTCAAATTTCTTGAGAATAACTTATTTATGCTATTAGATTCACATGAAAGCCACACATCTCATAAACTAAACCGACCATGAAATTCCATGAGCAGATTTTTAACAAAGGTTGGGATGGAAATTCTTAGGGTAAGGTTAGGTCGTATACTATACTACAATCCGGGTAAACTCACAATTCTATATACATAATTGACCTTTCGTTTAACATGAACACTAACTACAAACTGGATACATGCATTTACTGGTGAGTGGTAACTACCACTTAGTACCACATTCATTCTACCAATCACTTTAATTTACTATATACTAGTAGTAGTCTACTAGTTTAGTATTCGTAATATAATTCAAGCCAAGTAAAAGAAAAGTAAAAACGTAAATTTCCAAGTTCCAGCAATTCATAACATGCACTATCATTATCTAACAACAATTCAGCTAAAACAAAGTATAAACGTATCTTTCCAAATTCAAATACTAAATTTCATACACATATTCCTTGAACACCCAACTAGTCATAGTACAAGTACAATTCGGCTAAAGCCACTAGTTCTATACACTATCAGCCTTTCGGTTAATTACATAACTTCAACACTAACAACAAGCTCGTTTCATCTATCAATTGGTAACGTATCATTCAATCTAACGACCATTTTATCTAACAATCATTCAACTATATTATAACAATATTTGGGTAAAGCAACAATTAAATGTCAGATTTGCAGCAACAGTAACTAAAAGCATGATGCAAGCTTCTGTTCATTGTACATTGAATGATCAATTTCCACAATGTAATCAATTAGTAAAAATATCATTCAATCTAACAATCATTTAACTATACTAGTATAATACTATAGTATAACAAAATTTGGGTAAAGCAACATTCATCTAAAAATCATTCAGTTAAATTCTCGGATTCGAAAAATGAATTTCACAATCAATCATACCTTCCTTGAACACCAAACCAGTCAAAGCAGCAAACAACGGCCCCACAAACCAAACCGCCACCGGATTGTGCACAACAAACTCCACCAACCCCATTCCCGACGGTCCAGCACCACTCAAATACGTCGCAAATGATCCAACCACACCAATCGCCCAGAGCGCTTGCAACGTACGCTTAATCTCCGTCACATATATATGAATCAAAAACAGCGACAGCCCCAATCCACCAGCTCCTAAACCGTAAAACAGATCCAAATTCCTCCGAATAAATTCAAACACCTCCGATTCACCGCCGTAAGCTGAGGAAGAAGCGATTACGAAGGAAGTTGCGGCTGTAACAAGGCCCGATCTGTAGAGAATCACTTCGCGGATGTCGGAGGATTCCACTTTCCACGGGCCGTATACGCCGCGGTACACGTCGGAGGAGGATTGGCATCGGATTGTGCTGCCGCCGCGGCGGAGATGAAGTGAGGTACGGTGGTGATTGAGTGGGTTTGATTGTGGAGGGAGAGTAAGGAGAAGTGTAGTAGACATGATGGTTGGTTTGTGTGTGTGTGTATGAATCTATCTCTTACCCCGCTAATTTTGGATTAGTCGTTGGAATATTATAATAATATTAATATACCTTCTTTTTTTTTTAACTGGTGTTGCCGTTATTACTGAAATTACACTTTATTGTTCGGATTTCAATACTGTACCTCCGTACCGTCTTTAAATTAAATTTGGATATAATAGAAAAATCCGGAACTCTAAGAGAAGAAGAAGATGGAATAAAAAAGGAAAAAAAACAAAAGAGAAAAGATAAAAAAAAAAAAAAGGAGAAAATAGAAAAGATAAAAACAAAAGGAAAAATGATTTTTAAAAATCTAAGGCCTTGTTTGGCCAAAAAAAGCACAAAAAATGAATAAGGGTGAGGTTAATGTTATTCCGGTTATTGGGGCTACATGTAATTGTTGAACTAAGAAGGAACGTTCCGTAATTAGAGACCACAAGGAGGAGGTACAATGTAATTTACCCTTATAATATAATACAGATAAGGCCTTGTTTGGTAGATATAAAGAAAAACACAATTTTTCAGATTTTGGACTCAGATGTAATTATTTTATCGAATAGGGTCTGAATGCAAAGTGCCTATCTAACAGGGGTGGTATAGGTAATTATCTGTACACATTAAAGTCAATTGGATTTCTGTTCTTTTATTGGTTTGTCTTTACATGGTCAAAATTTATATTATTACGTATTGAAAAATTGTGAATTTTCAAAATATGTTAACTTTTTACAATTAACAATTTTTTATTTTCACTGTAATGTAACAAAGATTACACCACTAGTTTACTGCTACTTGTGAAAGGCCTCATCAATACTTGATCACCAAATTGTTCTTCATTCTTGTAGGCTGATGATATACCAAACGTACTTAGAAATGGGGTGGAAATTAGTCTGTTTAACTAGTATGCCTTGGACAGATTAGAGGTAAACATTACTTGAGTTCAAATGGAGTTGTAAAGAGTGGAATATTGTACTGTGAAAATTAGATACCTCTATGATCCATGGTATTCTATTTATAGCCGGGAGCGAGGAGATATGATCCCATATGTTTTAGAAGGGCTTCTTACATATAGTACCTTTGCTAGTCCTTTTTATTACTTATTACTGATAAACCATCGTTAGTCAAACAATTACATCCACCTCCCTCACTAGTCGATTTAATTACATGCAGACCCACGATCTTGACTTTTGGCGAACTAAATCAATGAAAATACATTTTTACCCTTGGTCAAATATTCAACTTTGACCGTGACCAAACAGCTCCAATTTTCATTTATTACACATTTGTCTCAAATCTTTTAATTTCACCAATTTGACACTTATTAATTCAACATAAGGCATATAACCTTTTAAATTTCAAAATTGCCTCAAATATTATTGCAAACTGAACCCTAATAATTTTAAATCTTAAAATTAACTCAAAAGGATTTTCAAAAAAATAAAAAAATAATAAAAAATAAATAAAAAAGAGCTTTACAGCTCGCCGGCCGGAGCTGTGTAGCTCTGATTAAGTCGGAGCTGTAAAGCTCCGACTAGATCGGAGCTACACAGCTCCGTTCTGACGGAGCTCTCCGTTTTGATCGGAGCTGTTAGCTCCGATCAGATCCGCTCAGAAGCCAGCTCCGCTCAGATTGGAGCTTTACAGCTCCGATCTGATCGGAGCTCTCACAGCTCCGATTGACCGGAGCTGCAACTCTGGTCTCCGGTCACCGGAGCTGCAACTCCGGTCACTGGAGCTAATAGAAGAAGAAGGAAGAAAGGAAAGAAAGAAAAGAAAGAAAAAAGAAAAAGAAAAAAAGAAAGAAAAAAAAACTAAAATGTAGAAAAATAGTGTAAGACCGCGTTTGGATGAAAGTAAATGAACAGTAAGCTAGAAGCTGGTCAACGGAAGAAGTAGATTTTGGACCCATATGTAATAGATTGACTAAGGGGGGGTTAGACGTAATTAGAGTGTCTAGTAGGGGTAGTGGATGTAAAATTCCCAAAAGAATTATTTCCGTCCTTTCTGTACTATCTTGTTCGTCCTTTCTATACTATCTTGTCTACTTCGGGTGGACTAGATCATCGTAAGCATGCAATCTTCTCTCGTACTCCTTGTGCGTAGACCGTGTCTCCATCCTGTTAGCGGCAAGGTCATCTTCCCTGCGCGCTAGGCAATGTTCCAAGTCCTGTTGACAACGAGTTCTTCTTGACTTTTCCCTTTTAGTGTCTCATGTATCTTCCGATGCACCGTTGAAATTCTCTTGTTGAGGTATTTCCATGTCATATCAGATTGTAAATTACTTTTAGATTATAATAATAAAATATTTAATGAAGTTATATCATGCAAGCTTATGTCTTGGAGTTTTATAAAATAATTTTGTTAGATATTTATCATCATATCATAGTAAAATAATTTATAGTTAAAATTGAAAACCGGTAACCATAAAACAAAATGGTTCAACTATAATAATGGGGCCGAAGCCGAAGTGTTCGATTGATTTAGAACCATTTTGATGTTCCTTGTGTAGAGGTAAGATCTAGAAAGATTACAAACGCTCTTAAATTACAAACTTCTCGAACTATAAAGAACTACTAAACTCTCTAAGTCACCATGATTGACACAACACACGAATCTTGTTTAATGCTGGCATCCAAGTCTTCTGACTCTCTCAATGTCCAATAGAGCACCTGAGATTAAAAAGGCGCGTGTGGATGTGTGTTTATCTCCGACTTGCTTAAGTCAAGCCGGTGAGAGACTTTACTTGAAGGAGCTTGAAGGTTCTCCTTGTCTTTAGAGTAATAAATGTACTTAATTAAGACCAGTTACCTTTTCTTTGGAAATGGTGCCCTTATATAGTTGATGGCAAACCCTAGGTCGACCCAATCTCCTGCTTCCATCTGTCAGCTTCTTATTCGTCCACACATGTTGGGTAGGCCCAAAGTTGACCTTCATGGGCTCGGCCCAGGCCCATTTATCTGTATCTTCTCGTGCTATCTAGAAGGTTCCACACTTCTCTTGTCCTTTCTCTCCATGTAGTTGTGATGCGAACCTTGTCCTGATCCAGTTGTAAAACAATACAAACAAGTATTTAAGCTTCGTAATAAATGAGCTTCGTATACTCTGACCTGTTAAGTGCTTGAGCAATGCTCCTTGTCCTTCTGACTCCCGTTCCGGACCTCGAAATCTCTCCCTCTCTAGAAGGAGTTATTTTAATGAATTAGGCACATTTGTAAAAATGCCCTAAAGGTCCACATATTTCAAGGTTCGGATCTTTTAGGTTCGCGGCCTTTCACCGACGCTTGTATTTACGAAGCCTCATAGTTCGTGGTGGAACGCACGATACGAACTAGACATATTTTCCTTATCAACATATGTCCCCGTAGTTTCGGAGTATCTTAGTAGAAGATAGTGTGAAACTATATTTTAAGTAGTTGAGAATGATTTTATCACCCTCTTTAATTGAGGATCTTGTTCCGTCCGTACCTCCAAAAGTGTTCATTTGGGGTGAGATTCTTGAAACTCTCAAGGTGAGATTTTTGGAAGACGTATCCGTATCTCTTGTGTTCCGTACCTGTGTCATTACTTCACTAGACGTCGTGTCCGTTTTTCATGCGGTGACGTTTTTGGACGCCGTGTCCGTGTCTCTCGTGTTACGTACCTGTGTCATTACTTCACTAGACGTCGTGTCCGTTTTTCATGAGGTGACGTTTTGGACGCCGTGTCCGTGTCTCTCGTGTTACGTACCTGTGTCATTACTTCACTAGACGTCGTGTCCGTTTTTCATGATGAGGTGACGTTTTGGGCGTCGTGTCTTATCTTTGTAGCCGATCCTTCGTCGTTATCCAAATAATCAGGGCCCGAATCATCATTTTAATGCAAATATGATGGATGTTATGCATACTATCCGTGTCTATATGCTGATAAGCTTAATTCGCGCGTATACTAAGAATTCGTGCCTATGTGTATGTCATGATAAAATTTGCAATTTTAAAATGATTTTCGGACCTTGCAATCTGGATAATGACCCCGATCCTTCCGTGTCTTTCATTCTACGCAGGTCAAAGCTTTCGAGGGTTTGAACAGTAACTTTCATGCGTTGTCTTCATCTCGTCCGTTGATTTGAATTTTTTGTACGGTCCAGATTAAATGTCAACGGTCTTGTCGATTGGACTTCTCGATTTTATCCCTCCCTATAAATAGCTGGTCAATTTTTTTCTTTATCCTCACTTTTTAAAGAAATCTAGAGAGAGAATTTTTCACGTTCCGTATCTAAGCCCCGGAACTTGTCATGTTTTAACAACGTAATCCAACTTGTGAAGCTTCGGATGCTTTTCCTTCCCGCAACTCTTATTTTCCAAGTAACTCTCTTCTTTTACTTGTTTTTGATTTTTTTCGCTTTCTTGCTGAAGTTTAATAAGTAGCCAACTTATTTTCTTTTTCTCTTTTTTGAAAAACAAATAAACTAACCCTCGGACTACCGCTTAATCTTGCCCTTTTTTCTTTCGCTTTTAGGATGTCCGAGGTTAACCCTAAGATCGTAGATCTTACAGATCTCCCGTCGTCTTCCGAATCATCGTCAACGAGCAGCAGCTCTTCTTCGTCAGATTCGGGATCTTCTTCCGAATCTTCCTTTGATATAGGGGGGCGGAAATCAAGCTCCTTCCACCTCTCGGGTAGAGAGGAATGAAGCTGGTCCGAGTACTTCCGGCCGTCAACTTTCCGTCTATCAACCTCCACGCCGTAAGGTAGAACTCCCCTCACCTCTCCGGCTTCTTTGTAGATACGGAGGGTACAATTATAGGTGTACCTCCGATCCTGACATAGAAGCTGATTTAGAACCTATCTATGCCTATCCACAGCTAACTTTTAGAGAGTCGGAGACCTCCAACCAGCCGATGGTCCATGAAGTTGCGCCTCTTAGAGAGGTTCGTGCTATTGCTGCTCCTGAGGAAGCCGGAGATGATGCAGCTCAAGAACTATCATCCGAGGATGATGTTCCGGGTGAAAATGATGCTGATGCTGATGGCGAGGACGGACAACCTTTAGAAGGTGAGGTACGGGAGTTCCGTGGGGCCCTTTTCCCCGTACCGGATCATTTGGAACCGGCTCTCCGTAAGCGATATGAGAGACTGCGAGATGACATTCATCTCTTCAGCGTAGCTCGGGAGACTAATGCGGACGGATGGATACCCACCATTGAGTCTAAGGTGACTGAGGATCAACTTCCGCTTCTTCGCCAAAGGTTCACTATTCCCGATGACATCGAGCTTATTGCTCCGAGTCCCGGTGATGCTATATACAACTGTCCGGATGGGGCTTTGACGTGCTTCGTCGTTTCTCTCGAGCTCGGATGGAGGATTCCGTTTGTCGAAGAGTTCGCCGCCATCTTTCGCTCTCTTGACATTATTCCGATGCAAGTTATGCCAATTTCTTTGGCTAACTAATATGCTTCGGAGTACTTATGAAGATGAAGAATGAGCCAATTACATTTACCAATTTCTGCCAGGCTTTCACCGTCTCCCTCTTTGGGACTTGTTATTACTGGCAATTTAAGCCGCGCCAGTACTTTTACTTCATCCTGGAGAGTCCGAACTCTCTAGGTTCCGCATGGTGGTCGAGGTACTTTTACTTTCGATACAAGCTAAAGGATGGAGCTCCGGAAAGTGAGCGGAGATATTTCAATGTCCGGTATGACTTTAATAGGGAGTCTCCAGCTGACCATCGTCCGGTGCGTAATCACTGGAGTCCGTGGGCTGCTGCCATGCGGGATAAAAGCATAGCCAAGAAGCCGGAAAAGTATTTTTTCTGCGGACTTACGATGCAGCCCCTTCCGGCCTTTGCTAACCTTACGGACCCTGTAGACTTAGGCCCGTATCAAATGATACTTTTGGTAAATAATTCGTCATGTCTTCCGCATCTTTCATACTTTTCCGCATCTTTCTTATTTTCTTTAATTGTCCGCATGTTTGACCCTTCTTATTTTTCCTTAATTTGCAGAAGATTGGCTTGATTATCTAATGGCAGAGGCACGGAGACTCCAAGCTGCTATAGCCGCTAAGATGGCCGCAGAGAAGCGGAAACAATTGAGAACCGGGACAACCAACCAACTAACCGTTTTTCCCCAGGAACATCCGAAGGATGGGGTAAAATGGAGACAAGAGGAGGACCGTCGGAGACTTGCAAAGCTCCCCCTCAGGAGATGGAGTCGAGCTGGAAGGGCCTAGTTCCGGAAGAGGCCAAACGCCGTTCTGATGACTGGAAGGCCGAGAAAAAAGGTGAAAAAGATGCTGCTAAGCCGCAGCCTAAGCAGCCCCGGAAGGCTAAGAGCAAGGGAGCCACGGAGGCTGAGGCTATGGAAATTGACCAGCCTGCTCTGCAACCTACTGCCATCGGCTCTTCTGCTCCGGCTCCTCCTAAGAATCTTATGGGAGATGCTTTCAAGGCCTCCAAGTCCGGAGCTGGTACCTCTGCTGCTCCGGTTGTCGATCCCACTGGTAAAAATAAGCAAGTGGTTGATCCCCCGGTCAAAACCAAAAAGAGAAGGGGTGCTGGTCCGGCCGTCTATGCCGACGAGGCGGAATTCGATCGCGAGACAGAGATTGTCCGGATCGCTTCCCTTGAATCCGCTGATCGTATCCGGCAATAAACTCCATATAAAACATGCAAAACTATCCTAGGATAAATGTAGTGAAATGCAACCTAAAAAATCTAAGAAAGCAGTAAACGTGCAAATGCAAATGCAGACGGATAAAGCATGCGAGGTACTATACTCATCCTACCAATACCAAGCTCCAAACTAACAATATCAGATCACTTAAATCCCATCCCCCCTCATGAAATTAACGCTAGTCCCTAGCAGTAAGAAAATGAGGAATTAAGATGTGATACTAGATGTTACCCCATGGTTTGGCCTCGGTCGGCTGAGTATGCTGCTTGTGGGTTATTGGGCCTCCCCTGTGAGCTTTATAGGGTGTCATCAGGTCTTCAGGTAAGTGCGGTAGTTCCATTTATAGGCTGGACAGGAACAACTCCTCTATCAGGATCATCATTGCCCGTATGGCCTTCATTGTCACTACTTTTACGCACATCCTCACTAGTAGAGTTGTAGTGGCAGGTAGAATTCTCAAGAGTAGTCGCCGCTGTTATGGAATCCTCCATCCTGGAGCCCTCCAATAGGATGTGAACTGTTGAAGGGAAAAGGGCAGTGGTATCAGGACCTCCCCCTCCAACGTTTTACACCTCGAGAAGGTTTCAGTAAGCTGCTTGGATACTCAGAAGTCTTCTACCTTTTTCTCCAATTTTGTCCACATTCTATACCGTGGATCTGACCGATGTCTATATGACGCTCACTTTAGAGGCAGGCAAGGGGCACCCCAACAAGGTGCTGGGTACCCATGTCATTACGTTTTGGAACCAAGCTAGCGCTTCGGAACCTTCGAGCAACTTCGGACTCAAGATCGAATCTGTCGCGGCAAGACTGTCCCGGTGCCTTCCTGTTCACTCGAACTCTGCAGTCCTCGTGATGGAGTGCTGACGTAATAGTGGTTTCTGACCCTTCGGTGGTGCATGAATAGGCATAGGAGTCCTTACTCCAGGTGTACTCTAGCTCCTCCTCTTGGATAATCCACGACGTTTTTGCCAAACCCCTTGGCTCGAACGCACATCTAGCGAGATCACCTTCCTTGACATGGTTCTTCACAGCAATCATACGGGAATGCTCCTTCCCCTTGGTATGGTACCTACAAACAGCTGTTAGCACCTCGTATGACACAAAACAGACTCAAATATATGCTAGTGTAAAAGCAAAACACACAAGTGATAAAATCAACAATCGAACTCCCCAAACCGCAATGTCTAGCCTCGCTTCTTCATCATGCAACATACCAATGCAACTACTACATAAAATACATCACATCATGCTCTTACTAGACAACCAAAAATCCTTGATAACAAGGCTCAATTCATACCATAGTAGCGAAAAAATCCAATCATCATAAATCTTCATACTTTACAATTAAGCATTCTATCGTCAAATCTACCAACATTACATCAATAAACACATCCATATACTAGAAATCAAAGATAAAGACATAATGCATAACAAGATACATCATCTAATAGCAAAATACCCAAATCAATAATTCAAGCAAAATTGAAGCTCAAATTAGAAAACCCCCAAATTCGAAAATTAGGGTTCTTAAAGATGATACCTCAGATCTGCAAATCTAACGAATTAGGATGAAATCTGTTCGGATAGGATGATAGATCATGTAATAGGCTTCGAATTAAGCTAAAGAACACTCAATTTGGTCAAGAAATGAAGAAGTTATGAAGATTTAGAAGCAAAATCGCACTTTTCGGGTTTTTTGGGAGTATGGATGAAGAAGAATGAAGAAAATAAGGTTTTGGGGTTGAAATCCGCGTTTTTGAAGTTGTGGGATCGTGGGACGGTTCGCCCCGTGGTTCCCGTCGTCAGAAAAATGCGGTTTTAATCTCAGAAACTAATTTTTTTCAAAAAACCACTCGAAAAATCTCACTCAACAAAAGCATATACGACACAGACATGAACAAATTCGCATATGAGAAGCAAATAGTTCAAGAATGAATGCATGCAGAAAAGCAGTAAAGAAAGCGATAAAAATTCCGGGTTGCCTCCCGGATAGCGTCATTGTTTAAAGTCTTTGACTCGACTCCTGTCTGCGCCTATCTCCTCTTTTTGCGGGTACTATGCTTCCCCTTCATTGATCTCCTCTCCATGCCACGAACCTGTGAATAAGAAAGAATATAGGCTGCAAGACCACAGTAGTGAGTAGTAATATCAGGCGGTTCTGGTGGATCAGGTATGGCTTGCAATACGTGTCGCTTGCCATCCACTTCGATGGTGCAAGTTCTTTCCCGTTGCTAGGCAGTTGCACAATAGCCCTTTGCTCAGATAGTTTCCCAATGTTGCTCTTTTCAAACACATTCAAAGGAATTATGTTTGAGTAGGATCACGTATCTAGTGTGGCACGGACATCTTCAAGCTCACCAATCCCTACCTTTACATCGAAACTTTTAGGGAGTGGTTCGGGATCCTCTTGTTCCTCATCACTTGTGTCAGAACCAAGGCCTTTCTCTTCTTCCTCAGCCTGTAGAAGTTCTTCCTTCATGCAACACTCGCACCTAACAACCTTCTTGATGGTGACTCCGTCAGGTACATCACCAGCCAACGTAATGGCATTCGTCTTCACAGTGTTGCTAGGCAGTTTGCCTTGTTCCCTACTTGCTCCTCGGTCGATCAACTCTTGCATCTTTTGATGGGCAAGCCTAGTGCTCTCTTCCAATCTATCAAGCCTTGCCCTAGTCTTCTCAGAATCTTCTTCATAACGTTTGAGAAAACTTTGTGTATGATCAACCATCTTCTGCAAGTTCTCCATCCGTTGAGCCGACTTCGACTTTGGTGGCTCTTTCGGAGCGGGGTTTTCGCAGTGGTCATTACCATAGTTTAGCCTACTACGGTCTTGGTTAGGTCCATAAGTTTGGTTAGCCGGTGCATATCCTTGATTGTTACGGTATCCTCTTCTCCAGAATCCACCTCGAGGATTCCTACCGTCTTGTCCGTAGCTAACTTCTTGAGTGCCAAACTCCGTAGCAAAGGCTTCTTCGCCTCCTCTAGCCCAGTTGCCATCATCGTACGCCAGCTCTGATCTACACATATGAGCCCATGCCCATAGTTCTTGCATATTCGGCATACTTCGTTCCAAACAGTTGTTCCGGTGGCACTCTTGAGGACTTGCTTCAATTCGTTGGTAAAGCACTCGAATTGATCCCCATTCCCCCTGTACATAGGGGCTTCTTGAGTCGGTGGAGCTTCAGGTCCACGTCTCCTAACCATTGCTCTTGGGTCCTTGAACTGCGAACCCTTAGCAAGCCTTTCGAAAACAGCCCAGACGACTTCTGCGGTTTCCTCCCAAATATTGCCTCGGCATTGGAAATCCACCACTTGTTGGTTCTCGAAGGTTAGTCCATTGTAGAAGTGTTGGACTAGGTCGGAAAGTTCAAAACCATGGTGAGGGCACTTGTTCGTGAGATCTTGGAACCTCTCGAACGCGGTGTAGATGGTCTCATCATAGTCCTGCTTGAATCCAGTGATCTGCGCCTTAAGCGCGGTAGTCAAGGTGTGAGGGAAGTATTTCTCCATGAAAGCTGAAAAAACCTTTTCCCAAGTGTCCAGCGAGCCGGCTGGTAGAGAACTCAGCCATGACTTGGCTCTGTCGCCAAGTCCCATAGCAAAAACCTTCATCCTCAACTCATCTGTTGTTATGTCAGCTCCGGGTCGTGGGAGTTGGTTGACGAAATTATCGATATCGTGCAAGTACCCCATCACATCTTCCCTTGATAAGCCATAGAACCTCGGAAGTTGTTGGAATGCGTGGTTCTTGATCTCCAGATCTCGGGTTGCAGACGAAAGAACAATCGCTGGTCCCCTCAGACGATCCTTGGTGGGTTGAACCCATGCCTTCAGTGGTCTAGCTTCTGCCATTCCGTCGGTTTCCTTGAAAAGACTAAGTAGAGATTCAGAGAAATCGGTTTCCTCTATTTCCTCTAGTGCGCGCCTTTCAAGTAGCCGCCTTCTTTGGTGGTAGACTCTGTCGATCTCAGCAATTGAATCAGCAAGCGGTGTTCCTGCAGAACGTGTATGCGGCATACACAATCTATAACAGACTAGGAAAGGTGGTTAGAAACAGACTAGGAAAGCATTATTAGAGAGAGATTAAAAAGGAAAACTAAAACTAATAGAATTAGGAATCTAAAACTGTAAATATAAACAAATTAAACAGAAAAAGGAGTATAGTCCCCGGCAACGGCGCCAATTTGATGAACGTGTCAAGGTCAATCAAATAAATTTGTTATTTAGCCAAAGGCAATCCACAACTACAACGAAAACCGTAGTGTAGTAGCAGAATGATTCGAGTGTCGTTCTCTCAGGACTATAACTAGCTTTATCTATTTAACAAGAGAATATAAAACAGCAGACAGATAGCAATAGGGGGTTTCTAGCAGATAATGGAGATTGGTGATAGTATGGTCCTTCTTAGCATAATGGGTCGATAATCATGCATAAATTCCTCGGTCTTGCATAGAGATCTTTGAATCAATCTAGTGTCCTGTTGCAAGTATTAAGCACTACGAAGATAATCTGGTCTGACTAGTCAATCACGGTTGTCCTAATGTGTTCCGTAATTATTCAACACTACGAAGATAATTGGTCTGATGGTCGACTAGTGTCCAATTGTGCATAATGATCAATACAACATACGAGAATTTTGGTTACAACTGATCAACGAAATAAAGCAATGACACGGAGTATAATGCGCGATATAGCCATTAGCATGATTATCTTACCTTCGCTAAGAATTCACATACTACCACCAATGATAAGTTTAGCTACTCATAATAGGCATGTAATCAACAGAAATCATAGAAGAAAACATATTGAAAGATAAATAAAATAAGTAGAATAAAACTTGTAAGATACAAAGTTACCGAAGGTTGTCAATCTCCGGATGATTGCGATCCTACGAGCTCCAAACTGCTATGAGAAAGTATCCCCTAAGCTACGGAACTCCCAGGACAGCCCACGGGAAGTTCCTACCTAAAACTATAGAGAGAGGTGAGAGAGAAGGTCTGGAAAGATATGATTTTCGGAGAGAAAACTGAGCACTATATATAGGCCCGAAAAAACTCTGGGGCGGTTCGCCCCACTGGCTTTTTCGCGGAATTTCCGCGTTTTCGACGCGTTTTTGGATTTCTTCACCTTTTCGGACTCGGTTTCTGACTTCTAGTAGCCTTCTAACCTTCAGATACTCCAAATAGGCTTCTGGAACACCAATTCCTTGTCAACGTCAATATAATTGCCCGGAAATCCCCGAATTTCAACCAAAACCTGTAAAATAAAATCTAAAGGGAAACGTGACACTATTCTAATAAAATGTACTAAAATATAGCTAAATTAACATAGAGGATAGCTAAAATAGGTGAAAAAGACTCGAATGAAAGTGTAAAATACACATTCATCAGGAAGCAGAGGCTAAATTGTTGAAGTTGGCCACTTTAGAAGGTGAAGTATTGGAGCTCCGGAAACAGGTGATTGAAACCTCGAAGCTCCGTGAGGAGCTATCCAAGCTACAGACTGCTTATGACAAGCAGCGTAAGGAGGTTGAAGGGTGCTTAGCTCTGATCCAGGACCAACAGGAGACCCACGCTTGCTATATGAATATGCTGGAGCATTTCCACGACGCTCTGATGGTCGGATTTGTTGGCTCCCGGAAGGACACAGTGCAAGATTTCCTCAAAAGCACTTCCTTTCAATATGCTAAGGCAATGGGCTATGACCAGGCTCGGGTAGACGGATTCAACGCCTGCATCGGACAACTAGAACTCACGGGCCTCATTCCTACGGACCTCGACTGGGAAGATAACAAGCTTGATATCTTTAAAGGGCCGGATGGTGGAGAAGACCTTCAGATTCCAAACATTCCCAATGAGGAGCTCGGCAAGGATGAATTTGTAAGTCTTGTAGCTTCGGAAGGTAGCGACTTGAAGTTCACAAATCAAGATCCGCGTCTTCCGGGGTTCGTGCCGGACGTTCTCCGATACTGGTACCTGATGCCTTTCGAAAAGTATGAGGAGGAGAATCGTGCATGGCTAAACCTTCCGCATCTCGTGATTGGTCGACCTGCGGACTACATCCTCTTCGAAGAGGTTAAGACACTGTGCAAGGAGTGGGAGCAGACTCGGGAGGAACAAGAGATACGGAGGCGCGATGCCGATCCGGAGGCCTGGGCGGCCGGAAATGTTGAGAGTTCGTTCAAGAACAATTTTTACATTCCGCCGTTTCCGACCGTTACTGAACTTAACAAAAATCCGTATGCTCCTCTGCCCTGGTTGAGCTGGAAACTTCACCTTGAGGAGCTTGCTCGAGCAGCAGCGGAAGCTGAAGCCGCGGATGCCCTTGCACGGATGACCCATGAGGCTACGGAGGCGGAGACTCATGATCAGGTAGATGAAAATGAAGAATCCTCAAAGTTCTCACAGTCCCAGACTCGTGAAGATTAGATGCTTAAGCTTTTTATCAATCCGGGGTATGCCCCGTAGTAAACTGTAACTGAAACAAGTTTTCTACATTCGGAACTTATTTATTTGACGGAGGTATGCCTCCTTGCATCTGTATTTTAAACAAGTGCACAAGATTCGGAACCTTTGCTTGTTTACCTTCTTATTAATAAATAATAATTCTGTTCCTTGCTTCATAACAAGTCTTTGAGCTTCGGAACTTTTTACGAAGCTTGTACTTTACACCAAACTCGCCCGTATGTGTCATGGTTCCGATACTCCTCGTAAATATAACTCCGAAGTTCGGATGTCTAACTAAAGAAGGTTCTTATTCCGATTGAATATTTAACTCAAGAATCGAAATATTAAACTGATGAACTAAGGTTCGGACTTCAAGGTACGAACTGGTTGTAAAATCAAACGTCAAGTCTTCAAGGTACGGAAAATTTTCAGCATAAACTTCCCATGACTTCAAGATTTTCAACCAACTCTTCCGTTCCTCTATCTTTATCCGACACTCGTTTTGACGTAAAATATGCGAAGCTCTCACGGTACTTATTTTAATAAGTTAAGACCTAAAAATTTTCCCGGTGAAAATTTTTCGTCTCGGTCCGCCTTCTTATCCGACGCTCTTTTTGACGTAAAATATGCGAAGCTTTCACAGTACTTATTTTAATAAGTTAAGACCTAAAAATTTTCCCGGTGAAAATTTTTCGTCTCGGTCCGCCTTCTTATCCGACGCTCTTTTTGACGTAAAATATGCGAAGCTCTTACAATACTTATTTTAATAAGTTAAGACCTAAAAATTTTCCCGGTGAAAATTTTTCGTCTCGGTCCGCCTCCTTATCCGACGCTCTTTTTGACGTAAAATATGCGAAGCTCTCACGGTACTTATTTTAATAAGTTAAGACCTAAAAAATTTCCCGATGAAAATTTTTCGTCTCGGTCCGCCTTCTTATCCGACGCTCTTTTTGACGTAAAATATGCGAAGCTTTTTACGGTACTTATTTTAATAAGTTAAGACCTAAAAATTTTCCCGGTGAAAATTTTTCGTCTCGATTGTCTCTAGCTTTTTTATTGATTGGCTTCAATAAATCTTTACTTTTTCTTTTCTTCTTCTTTTGGCTTCTTTACCTTATAATAACAATTTTATCTTCTGAACTTGCTATCTTAATGTGGATTTGACGGAAATCTAAAATGTTAAGGCCGTAACAACTTTGCACCAAACTGAATTGTTCATAAGTAGCTGTTAATGAATTTGACGGAAATCATTTCAACTCTTTAGACAAATAAAAAGGTTCAAAAGGAAAAAATATAACAAAAATAACAAAGTTCCTAGGTGGTCTTCTACTCTCCCATCTCTCTTCTTCTTTCCTAAGTGTAGAATTTCCTTAGGTTCTTGATGTTCCATGGTCTTTTCCATCCCTTGTCTTCCTCATCTGCTAGCTCGTAGCTGCCATTTGCTCCTGCTTTGGTTATTTTGTACGGCCCTTTCCATTTTGGCTCAAGTTTTCCTGTTCCATCTTGCTGTGTTGCTTTCCTCAGTACCAGGTCTCCCACTTGCAGCTCTCTGTTCTTCACATTCTTGTTGTAGCTTCTTGCCACTCTATTCTGGTAGTTTATGATCCTTACTAGAGCGGTACTCCTTAGCTCCTCCAATGTGTCTAGGTCCATAACTCTTGCCTCATGATTGTCTCCCGGTTCATAACCTTGTATCCTTAGGGTCTCTACCACTGCTTCTGCCGGGATCACAGCCTCTGATCCATAGACCAAGTGAAATGGTGTTTCTTGGGTTGTTGTTCTTGAAGTAGTCCTATATGCCCATAGAACTCCATCTAACTCATCTACCCAATCTCCTTGACATGCTGTAAGTCTCTTCTCAATGAGCTCCACCAATGTCCTGTTGGTTCTCTCCACTTGACCGTTTGATTGGGGATAGTAAACTGATGTGAACCTTTGCTCTATCTTCATCTTTTTGCACCACTCTTTGAGCTTCTTCCCTGAGAATTGTGTTCCATTGTCCGAGACTATAGCTCTTGGTAGCCCGAACCGACACACTATATTCTTCCAAATGAAGTCTAGCACCTTGTTTTCTGAGATTGTGGATACTGCCTCTGCCTCGACCCATTTGGAAAAATATTCTACCGCTACGATTAGGAACTTCTTCTGCCCCGTTCCTTTTGGTAATGGCCCTACTATATCAATTCCCCATCTGTCAAACGGGCATGTGATTATAGTTTGCTTGATCTCTCTGGCTGGCTTTGTGCTTTGCTTGGCATACTTCTGACACTCCGTGCATGCCTTTGCATATCAGATAGAATCCGCGATGATCTTTGGCCAATAGTATCCTTGCCTTAAAATTTTTTGAGCTAATGACCTTCCTCCAGAGTGATTTCCACAACTTCCTTCATGCACCTCTGCCAAAATCTGTTTTGCTTCCAAATTTGTTAAGCACCTCAAGTGAGTACCTGCAAATGATCTCCGGTACAAGTCATTCTCAATCATCAAGTATCTTAGTGATCTTGCAACTACTCCTCTCGCATGGTCCTTAATAATTGGGAGCGTTCCCCTAGTCAAATATCTCCTGATCTCCTGCATCCAATTATCACCTTCCTCGATGTTCAAGATGAGTTGCTCTTCTACCATGACGGACGGCTTAGTTTATTCCATCAGCATTATCCTCCTTGTGTCTATTGCTCCTGAAGTAGATGCATATTTGGCTAACACATCGGCTCTATCATTCTCTCTTCGGGGGATCAATTTCAACTGGAATTCTTTGAACTCCTCCGCTTCCTCTTTCAACAAGTTTAGATAGCTTCTCATACTCGGGTGTGTCGCCTCGAATTGTCCCCTAAATTGATATTCCACCAGCTGTGAATCTGTGTATGCTTCCAAATATTCTACTCCCAAGGCCTTTGCTATTTTTATCCCATTCAGAAGAGCCTCATATTCTGCCTCATTGTTTGTAACCTTGAAAGGGAGTGTAATAGCAAACTCCAGCTCTGCTCCTCTTGGTCCAACTAGATACACTCCTGCTCCTCCCACGTTTGTTAAAGAAGATCCATCTACCCTCAACTCCCATTATTCTCTGCTCTCTTGCTTTTGACTCTGCCCTTTTTCTTTCACCATATCATCTTCTCCTTTATTTTCTTGGTTGCTTGTATGGTTTTCAACTAAAGACATGACGGATGCCTTTTTGCTTTCCTCTTCTTCTGTAACCATGTGTTGTGGTCTTGTTGGGAATTCTACGATAAAATCTGCAATTACTTGAGCTTTCCTTGCTGACGGAGCTTGGAAATCTATGTCATGCTCACTTAACTCAATGGCCCACTTGGCTAATCTTCCTGAATGTTCTGGTCTTCCCAACACTTGCTTCAATGGTTCATGTGTAAGTACTATGACCTTGTGAGCTCGAAAATATGGTTTCAGCTTCCTTGTGGTGTGGAGTAGGGCATAAGCTAATTTTTCCATATCCAAGTATCTTGTCTCTGCTGCCGCTAGTGCCTTACTGACGTAGTATATAGGCAAACATTCACTACCTTGCATCCTTACCAAAACGGAACTTATAGCTTCGTATGTGTAGGCCAAGTATAAGTAGAGTGGCTCTCCTTCCAGTGCTTTTGCTAGTAGCGGTGGTGATTACAGGTAACTCTTAAGATCTTCCAGTGCTTGCTTGCACTCATCATCCCACACAAAGTTTTCATTCTTCTTTTTATCTTTCTCAGACTTCCTCAGTATCTTGAAAAAAGGAAGGTTCTTTTCTGCCGACCTTGAGATGAACCGACTCAGTGCAATGACCTTTCCTACTAACTGCTGTACCTCATTGTGTGTTCTCGGATGAGGAAGGTCTTGTATTGCTCGAATCTTCTCTTGATTTGCTTCTATCCCTCTCTCTGTGACCATGTAACCCAAGAATTTTCCTCCTTTCACTCCGAAAGTGCATTTTGCGGGGTTGAGTTTCATCCCATACTTTCTCAAGATAGCAAAACACTTGTTCAAATGTGCTACATGATCAACTTCCTTCTTGCTCTTTACAAGCATGTCATCCACATAAACTTCCATCGTCTTACCTAGCTCCTCCTTGAACATTTGGTTCACAAGTCTTTGGTAAGTCGCTCCTGCGTTTTTCAACCAGAATGGCATGACCTTAAAGCAATAAACACCTCCAGCTGCAAAAAATGTTGTTCTTGGGATATCCTCTTTTGCCATCTTGATTTGGTAAAAGCCTTGATACGCATCCATGAAGCTTAACAAAGCACATCCCGCTGTTGAATCCACTAGCTGATCTATCCTTGGGAGAGGGTAAGGATCCTTCGGGCAGAATTTGTTAAGTCGTGTAAAGTTATTACACATCCTCCACTTGCCGGTTCCTGGCTTTTCTACCAATACTACGTTGCAAACCCAATTTGAATAACGGACCTCCTCAATGTGTCCGGCTTTCAGCAATCTCTCTACCTCCGCAGCGATAATAGCTTCTTGCTTTGGTCCAAAATTAGTTCTCTTCTGCCTTATGTGTGTGACCTTAGGGTCCATGTTCAGCCGGTGAACTGCTATAGACGGATCAATCCCTACCAAGTCGTTTGTGCTCCAAGCAAACACATCTGCGTTTTCCTTGAGACACGTTATTAGCTTACATTCAACTTCCCAATCCATCTCTGTTCCTATCCTTGTTGTTTTCTCAGGATCTCCGTCTATGATTTGCACTTCTCTGATCGTCTCTTTGGGTTGTATCTTATTTTGCTGTAAGAATCTTTTCTTAGGAGTTGGAGCGACGGGCTCCTCTGGGATGACCTTGTACTCCTCCGGGTGGATCTCTTCCTCTTTGGGCTCTTCTCTTGCTTTTAAAGCCTCTCCTCTTCTTTGGTCTTTAGTAAGTGACGGACTTACTTTTCGCTTTTTGTTGGTGCTTCTTTGATGACAAACATTTCTCTTTCCTCTCTTGTCTTGCGCTCTCTCGCCTCTTCTTTAGAAAGTGAGTTTCTTATGACCGAGAGAGTATAACACTCCTAAGCTTGATTTATGTTTCCCACTTCTTGTCCTATTCCAGCCGGAGTAGGAAACTTTACTCTATTATGTAGAGTTGATGCCACTGCCTGAAAAACTCTAAGTGCTGGTCTTCCTAGCACCACTTGATAAGAAGACTCAATGTCCACCACTAGGAATGGTATATGTCGTGTTACTCTTTGTGGCTTTGTACCCAGGGAGACTTTCAAGTAAACTCTTCCCAATGGGTAAATTTGCTCACCTCCAAAACCAACTAAGGAGCTCCCGACCTTTTCCATTTCTCTAAGATCAACCCTCATTCTCTTCAACGTCCTTAGCAATATAACATTGACCGAGCTTCCCGTGTCAATTAGAACTTTCCTTACTGTGAAGGCTGCGATGTCCGCCAAGACTACCAATGGCACATCCGGCTCTTCGGTATCTCCTTCGCATGGGCTTTGGTTTGGGATCTCGCTGTCGTCGAATGTTATTTTGTTTCCAGCTGAACCTTTTGTACATGGATCTCCATATGCATCGGCAATCTCTCTCAGATATGAGGCTGTTTTTTCTCTAGCTTTCCTTGTGTCTCCCCCTGCTGGTCCTCCTGATATGGTGATGACTCCAAACCTTGGCAAGTTATCATCATCTTCGTCTTCATCCCTTTGTCTTTCCTTGTTCCTCCGATGATGATCTCGTTCTCTACCCTTGCCTTTATCCTCATACCTCCCCTCTCTATCTTCCTCTCTTCTTTCTTTTCTTTGTCGATCTCTTCTGTCATGTCTTGATTGTTCCTCTTTGGCTTCAAACTTTCTCAAGTAACCATCTCTGACTAATCCTTCTATTTCAGTCTTTAGCCACATACACTCTTCAGTGTCATGACCTTTCCCTCTATGAAATTTGCAATAAAATCTAGAGTTTTCAGATCTCTCTGAAGGTTGTATGGGCTTTGGCCATTTTATGTTCATCTTCTGCTCAACTATCGATGCCAAGATGTCGGATCTTGGTCGATTTAAAGATGTGTAGTATGTGTACCTCTTTGGAGGAGTTCTCTCCCTTGGGAAATGGTTTCTCCCATCTTTCCCTCCTCTTTGATCTGGCTTTTTAAACTTCGAGGAATTGTTCGGCTTGATTGGTTCCTTGTCTTTCTTGTATCCCGCCCTGATCTGTGCATTTTCTCTAAAATCTTCAGAGTTCTTGAAGCTAGAGCACATCTCATCAAAATCTTCATCTGTCTCTAGATTTTGTCCATTTGTGGCTATCACATCTCTGAGTCTCTGATTAGTTGTATTCTCATACAAGTATATTGCCCTTTGTTTGACATTGTGGGGGTCAACTTCCATAGCCACTTCATTGAATCTCACGAGAAAGTGACGTACATTCTCTTGAGGATCCTGAATGATTTTCTTGAGGTCCGTGGCTGGCTTTTTGATTTTTCTCAACCTTTCAAACTTGTGAACAAACTCACTCTTCAGTTGATCATAGCTCTTGATCGATCCATGTGCTAATCTTCCCCACCATTCCATTGCATCATCAAAGAGTGTAGTGGGGAATGTCAGGGCACACATGTTCTCGTTATGGCCATAAGCCTCCATCCTGCTCTCAAACCGGCTTATGAAACCATAAGGACAAGACTTTCCATAGTATTGCTCCAATGAGGGTATAGTAGTGTCTGGTTTCTTTTGTTCCTTTCTGATTTCCAAACTCAATGGGTTCTTGATTTGGACTCTCTCCTTCTCTTTAGATGATATCTGCTTGCTTAGATCATTCATCTTTTTAAGAAGTTCTCTCTGCTCTTTTGCTATCTCTTCCGGTGTCAATTGTTTCTCCACCTCTTGTCTTGCTTGACCACCTTGCGCTTGAGTTTCTCTTGCTTGCTCCTGGGATCGATGTATAGTGGTAACCATCGCATCTTGAGTTGGGATTAGCTGAGTTGCACTTATCCCTGATGTGGGGACTGCTCTTGTACTTTCCGTGTGAATCTCTGACCTTCTTAGGAGCACTTGCCTTAAATCTTCTGACCCTGTCACATCTTGTACTTGACCTTGAGTAGTCCTTGTCTCCCATGGAAAAGTGAGTCTATCTTGAATTGGTCTACTCGATGTCCCACCCAATTCTAAGTTCAGTGGTCGTGTTGGAACGGGAGGATTAACATGACGGATGTTATCCTGAGAGTTCACGAGGTCATTGTTGGTTAGATCTACCACACTCCTCATAGGTTGAGTAGCCAAGGGCAAGGTAACATGTCGGATGTTTTCTCTTGTTGTGGCTATCTGAGTATGTGGCGGTCCTAATAAAGAAGTTGGAATCTCAGTTGTACCTCCTAGCTCAAATTGAAACAAGTCATGCAGACGACTTAGTTGCTCATTTGTTAAACCAAAGAGTGCGCGATTGTCCAACACATGCCCATTTGGCAACACAAAAATTTCTCTCTTGAGCTTGTGAATCTTGTATCGGGATAGCTGTCGTAACTACTCCCTCTGTTGAGCCGGGGATGAATGGTGGTGCTGACGGGTTCAGCGGTTGCGATCCTTGAAGTGTAGTCTCATTTGGTAAGCTTATTACCACTGGACTCACCGTCCTTGCTAGATTGTCTTGCACGAGATTTCTTCTGGCATCTTCAAGTTGACGTAACTCTTCCTCTGTTACTCTTCTTCGGTGTTCCAAGTTATTCAGTTCTGCTCTTTGAATAGCCAATCTTCTCTCTCTCTCTTGCTCATTGCCCAGCGAGTTTGTGGCCGAGTTACTTGCAGTATCTCCATCTTGTTGTTCATTTCTTCTCCCTACATTTACATTTCTACTGACTCCACTATTTCCTCTTCCTCCTCTTGATTTTCCTCTTCCTCTGCCTGGTGGCCTTCCTCTTCCTCTTGCGGACAAATTACTAGCTCCTTGGTTTCGAGTTGAATAATTATGTCCCACCATCTCTTCTCAGTGGAGTCCAGGAAATCTTTTAGTAAAGATTCCCACAGACGGCGCCAAAATGTAGAGGTAAGATCCAGAAAGATTACAAACGCTCTTAAATTACAAACTTCTCGAACTATAAAGAACTACTAAACTCTCTAAGTCACCATGATTTGACACAACACACGAATCTTGTTTAATGCTGGCACCCCAGTCTTCTGACTCTCTCAATGTCCAATAGAGCGCCTGAGATTAAAAAGGCGCGTGTGGATGTGTGTTTATCTCCGACTTGCTTAAGTCAAGCCGGTGCGAGACTTTACTTGAAGGTTCTCCTTGTCTTTAGAGTAATAAATGTACTTAATTAAGACCAGTTACCTTTTTCTTTGGAAATGGTGCCCTTATATAGTTGATGGCAAACCCTAGGTCGACTCAATCTCCTGCTTCCATCTGTCAGCTTCTTATTCGTCCACACATGTTGGGTAGGCCCAAAGTTGACCTTCATGGGCTCGGCCCAGGCCCATTTATCTGTACTTCTCGTGCTATCTAGAAGGTTCCACACTTCTCTTGTCCTTTCTCTCCATGTAGTTGTGATGCGAACCTTGTCCTGATCTAGTTGTAAAACAATACAAACAAGTATTTAAGCTTCGTAATAAATGAGCTTCGTATACTCTAACCTGTTAAGTGCTTGAGCAATGCTCCTTGTCCTTCTGACTCCCGTTCCGGACCTCGAAATCTCTCCCTCTCTAGAAGGAGTTATTTTAATGAATTAGGCACATTTGTAAAAATGCCCTAAAGGTCCACATATTTCAAGGTTCGGATCTATTAGGTTCGCGGCCTTTCACCGACGCTTGTATTTACGAAGCCTCATAGTTCGTGGTGGAACGCACGATACGAACTAGACATATTTTACTTATCAACACCTTGGTTAGGGTTTGTTTTCTTCGTCTAAAATAATTTAAATTAAACTAGTGTATATTGAATTGAATTAAATTGAAGGTTTACACTTTAGAGACCCTTACTCATCCTTTGACCGGGGGAAATATCAGGCCGGTGCTCCAAGCAACCAATTCAGGAGATGCATAATCAAATTCGATCAAAGAATCCAAGAATGCCTACAACCCTCCACCCACAAGAGAAATGTTGCCCAGTTCGACATAACCTTTTAGCTGCATGATCGACATTGGATCTCAAAGCACGGGCCCATCTGTTTTGAATAATCTATTGGACTCAAACATACATCTTGACTAGGCTATTACAATTTTAGTAGTCTGTGATTCTGGATCACGAATTCATTAGCCCAATTTAATATGGGAAATATTAAAACATGACAATTGTGAAAAACGATTGGAAGGTGCTAAAATGAATTGTGAATTTATTTCACTTTTTATTAAAGTACTAGGAACCGCGTCACACGCTACGCGTGTGAAGCGTAATCTTGTAAAGCATTATTATTTTATTAAATAACATATTGAAATAAATGGAGTTAATATATAATCTTCACATAATGACTTCAAACGTAATAAAAAAATAACTAATTGAGTAATTAAACTTAATATAAATGGTGTGCTATAAATATATATAGTTTTCATAGATGTATATAGTTTATGAAGTTATGCAATTAATAGTTTTGAATTGAACTATAGTAGACATACGAAAAGTATTTTTCCAATGAGTTAAGAACCATCACATACATCTCTAGACTTTGAAAACATTCAACTTCAAAATTTGCAATGCATCTTTTTCGCATGTTAATTGGTATTCTTCATCAGTTGAATATATTATCAATTGCTTCATATAAACATTCTAGTTTCGTAATATGATATTTTTAGTTCTTTTTATCGTATGATTTAAGAATAATTTAAGGTCAAAATGACCATCGGAAAAGTCAACAAAATCAAGTGTTACATTTATTATTGGACGGAGGAAGTATGCCTTTTTTTATAAGAACATATCATGGTTGTTTTTAAAATTAAGTATTACGTCATACAACTTTATGTTAAAAAATAAAAATTTAAGAAGAGAATAAATCAAAAAATAAAAAAATTACGTCAATAAGATTCGAACCCAACACCTTCAACTAAAATAATGATACAAATAATAGAGAAAAATCACGCCAACAAGATTCGAACCAAACACCTTCAATAAAAATAGTAATAAAAATAATGGAGAAAAATCACGCCAACAGGATTCGAACCCTACATCTTTTAATTAACTTATGACACATGTACGCACCAGATTGAAATTGGATAAGCAAGATCAACGGATTAAAATTGATTGGTAGGTCAATCAATTTGGTAAATCAACCGACTTATTATATTACTTTAAAATAATAATATGAGTGATTTTAGACCACAAATTCTACAATCGTGCATGGAAGAATTCATATAAAATGACACGATCACACACTTTCATTTGCATTTTCTACTTCAAATCATATACCTGTTTTTTTTTTTTTTTTTTTAACATAACAACTACTCCTGCACTACTTTTATACAAATATCTTATACCACCTTATATATCGCACCTAAACCGCCTTATGTCTCCACCGAGATTGAACCATGCACCTCTCCTTCACCGGCTCAAACTCTCTTCCACTGCATCACCTTATAACTCCAAATCATATACCTCGGTAATCCCAAAATATTTAGGCCTTCATAACAAGTAATCTTTTGTATTGTTGCTCAAAAAATAAAATAATATTATATCATCTTTCAATATCATCGTGATTTGCGAGTAATGATGTTGTACGAGTCTGATCGAGCCAAGTATTGAGCATCTCGACTTGAGCTTCTTCAATACCTAGGCTCGATTCATTTAAAAATCGAGTTATAATCGAGCTCGACCCATTTGGCAAGTTTAGAAACAAGAAAAGAAAAGAAAAAGATCATATTAAGATGCAGTTTAGGATCTGAATGTGCCACAGTATGTGTATGAATTTGGACGAGCCTGATTGAACTGTTATGTTCGTTAGTAATACAAGCTCTAAGTAATGCTTTGTTTGATTTAACTAAAAGAATTTGAACTGAAATTAATACTATGTTTTTTAAGTTGACTCAAACAGATCTCAAGTGAGGCTCGAGCTCAGTTCAGGCACATTATGAAACTAGTCGATCTAGAGTCCTATTGAGCCTTACCCGGTAAGGTTCAACTCCCATAACAACACACTTAGTGAATTTGGAAAGAAAGCTACTCTCCGTGTTTCCAACGACTTCACACTATTTGACGGTTCAATGGGTTGTATTATGTTTACTTATGATCAATATAATCTATCTTGATCAGTCCAAGGAGAGTGTTGTTGCATTGGACCCACCTAGAGAACTCCAATGCAAGCCTTTCCGATGATACATTCATCATGATTCATCAAACTGAATATGAACCAACTTGGTCAGAGACGGCTCGAAGAGAGGACTATTGATTCCATGTTATCATAGTCATTTGTCTCAATATCAGATAGGATCATAATTTTTCTAGAAGTCGTTGATTTCAATTATCTATAAGTAGACATTTATTTGCGAATAAGTATATATTCATTAGTACTATTTTACCTACATAAGTTGAGATTCGATGCCAGCTCCTCAGCTGATTAAATATCAAGTCCGGTCAATAAAAGGCACTACCCCTCCCTCATCATCTTACATTACATGAGGGAAAACGATTGAGCGGATTCATCATATATGCATCATCATTGCTACTAAAAATCTCTTTCAATAAATAGCAAATTGAATACGACAGTTTTCCAATCCAAGAACAATTTTGCAAAGATTAGCAAGGCGGTGTCCAAAATGATGAGCTACTAATAAGAGTCCAAAATGAAAATGAGTGGGGGGGTATTGCTTTGTACTAGGTTAAATGATAAAGAGAATCTAGAAGAGAAGAAGAATTATTTTGTTGCGGGGTGTGAAATGAGTGATACATCACCGGAGCCGCAAAAATTGACGGCGATTGATCATCGGTTAATTGGGTCGGTGCTACGTGCCCAACTAAAGTGTTACGTTACACTCACACTACTCACTTGTCCCGTCACAGTCGTACTACTCATTGTCATTCTTGATTATTAATTTCTCCATTCCATTATTCTATTATAAGAAGGTTGTCCTACAACGAAATCTAGTTCAGTTGGTAAACTGCTTCAACTCCAACCAGATTGAGAGTTTCGAGTCACTACAGGGATAAATGGAGAACCATTATTGATCCTCGCTTTGTCTATTAAAAAAAAACATTATAAGAAGGTTGTGTAGAACGTTTGATACAGATTCAGCATACAACGATACGTATGTGATACAATATTAGTATGGGCACATGTATTTTCAGAAAAAGATGATGTTGAAACAATAATATATTACATTAATGATCACAAGTTTGAAATCACGAACATAATTAAATCAGTAAACAAATACTAATTGAGAGAACTGCTATGTACAAGTAGGAATGTGTATATTAGTAATTTTGTTTTTAATAGATTTTTTTAGATTGATTCCGTTTGATTTTGAAATGGTTTTTTAGAAGTTTTATATAATGTGTTTGTTTTTTTGATTTTATATTTTTTGAAACAGCAAATCTAACTACCCTATTACATCTTTATCACCTTATAACTCCTACCAATCTCATACCTCCGTTGGGTTCGAACCACTAACCTCTCGTTGTTACTCCAACACCCTAACCACCAGACCATCTTATATAACTACTGTTTGATTTTAGTGATAGAATCCACGATAAATGTGTGAGATAAAATACATTACAAAAAGAAACGTAAATTAATCTTTAAAAAAAGGTTAAAAGAAATACCTAAACAATTTAAAAAAATAAAAAAAATATAGATAACTTCTGGACCCAAAATTTAATTAATCTCATGAAAATTGATACTTAGTGTATTGGATATGCCATACCCCGATACCTGTGTATCTGATACCATTTAACTATTTACAAAATTGCTCGACACGCCATGTGACGTGTTCGGTACAATGTGCAAACAAAATGGTGTACATATCCATGCAACCTTGCTTATAAGATTCCTAATATGAATAAAATATTAATTTATGTTATATTTAATGTACAATATATTATATTTGTAAATTGTAATTATGTGATAAAATATGAGATATATTGTAGTATAAGTTATAGATAAAGTAGGAAAGAAAAACAATAAACAAATAGTGAGTGGGGTAACTTGTTACCTTTGAAAAGTTACATACATTTTTTCTTACGTCAAATCTAGTTACCCTACTCCTACAATATTCCTTTTACCACTTTATAACTCCAATTTTTTTTAAAAAAACGGCAAAAAATTTATTAATACTAAGTAAAATTTTATTTACAAGCACCAAGGAACAATAATAGGCCAAAGGGAGTCGAACGAACAAGCAATGATTGAGGGGTAAGTAATTTAAAATAATTTTTCTATAAATCATCCAAACGACTGTTTCCTTATCGCGATGGAAATATAATCTATTCATCGCTCTATATTTGATCTCTAAGATCATCACACAGACCCTTAAAAGTCATGCGGTCTCGCTCCTACACCGAATGCCGAAAAGTGTACTTAAAAAGAGGAACTTTAAGATGGGAACATCCAAAACTTCGTCAAATGCCAATGTCCATCCTTGTTAATGCGGGATGACTACGACTTATGTTAACCCCATCCCTCATCTTAAGTACACAAAACCAACAAGTGACAAGAAATTTAAAGCCCCACCAACATGAGAAATTAAGAGCCCAAAGGGAACAAAATTTACTGCGATTGGCCAAAGACGTAGCATACCATGTCCTTCCTTTGAGAGCAATCAAGCTTGTCTTACATCTACGAAAGAATAAACAAGGAAAGGAAAGAGGAAATGGCGTTAGCAATCAATAAAAAGACCCCACACCACCACGCTCTCGGCCTATCCCAACCACCACCTTCTACTCCCTTTCGGCCTTGCCCCCCTCCTCCAAATCTCCCCTTTCAATCTGTTCACCAACCGGGCTCCTCTTCAATGTTAAGACACTTCCTAGGTTTCAAAATTCAATCATTCATACTAACATGGATAGACAACGCTCCCTTCTCTTTTAACCACCACCAACAATGCCTCTTGATATTTTCTACTACTTCCCATGGAGAACAAGAATCATTGTTATAAGAGAGTTGATTTCGAGCTAACCAAAGATTCCACAAGATTCCTGATGGGGCCTCACGTTATTGGCCCAGTGTTTGGGCCAAAGAAGGGTCGTGCGCGTGACATGCGCCGCAAAGGAGGGGGCGGCCGATTGGCTTGGGGAAGGGTTAATTAGTTGTTGTCCTTTTATTATTTAATTACCTAGTTAGAGTCAGTCAACTTGTTGGTTAAGAAAAGGTTAGGAAAAAGATTCTAGGACTGATTAGATTGCCTAAATCTTATCTGATTCTGGCTTATCAGTAAGAGCAGAACTTGCCCATCAAGTTGTATTTTTACTATTTAAGCATTGTACTATTTTCATAATTTTGTATGGTTGAATATTGATTGAGTCCAAAGCTCTGGTGTTCTTGTGCACAAACCCCGAGGTAATTTAATTCTTGTGTTAGTTACTTCATAGGCAGATTATTCTTGTGTGACTGCTTGTCTAGTACGGATCGTACTAGAGATTTACTTTTTCTTGTAATATCTCCATCTTTTCTGTCCTGTGAATCTCGGGGCCTAACAGTTGGCATCTAGAGCCACGTTGAGAAACCTCTGAGACCTAGCTTCCGCAAACAACCTCTGATCATGACAACCGACAAGTAAGAACGAATGATCTTGGAGAAGATACTGAAGAAAATGAAGAGGCTAACCAACCGTTTGAATTCTCTGGAAAAGGCACGCAAGGGCCACCGAAGCCATCGCGAACGGAGCCGCATGGTGACACGGCAGAACGCGCATAGCGCTTCACGGCAACCGAGCCTAGGGCAGCAACATGCGCACGGTGCGTCACTACGGTCACGTACGGGCAACAAGCTTGTGATGAAGGAGAAAGGGCTTGAGCAAGGATTGGGCTACAACGAGCATAGGCTTGGCTTATATGAGCCTAACGGAGAAGATCACTATCATGGGCCTAGTCTTGGAGTGCTCGACTTGGGCACAAAGGAATCTGATGGGCTTACCGGTGACCACAAAGGCGGCAATGAGCTGAGGTATGGGACAACCGGGTATGCAAGTCCGTATGTGGTGACACATATGGGAAAAGGATCCAGACTAGGGTTTGGGTATGGGCTCGATCCATACGGGCCCATTGGAGAAGAAGACCCGATGGAACAAGAGATCAATGCGATCTTTGCACATTACGAAGCTCTTTACCAGATTGATACGGGGGAAAATACGGGTTACGAGGCTTCCTACTTAGAGAGTTTTGGCAAAGGCACGAGCTACGAGACTCACTACCGGGATGATTCTGGGAAACACAAGGGTTATGAAATTCTCTATCAGAATGATTCCAGGATTAGCACCAGCTGCAACAAGTTTGCTAGTCCGCATCCGGGTAGTAACATGCATGAAGGGAAGGTAACTGAGTGTGAAGATCCATACGAGATAACACACGTGGTGGTTTAAAGCACCTGACGGTAGCTGGAGTTTGAGCAAGAAGGACAGAGGAAAATCTGTGGAGAAGGGCTGCTTTGGACCAAGTTTCCATGCAAACGATGTTGATGCAGAATGGGCTCGAGGCATGGATTGGACGCATGTGTGCCCAACATGCAAGACTGATGCCGATGGTCTCTTCAAGGTCATGGGCAAGCTGAAAGAGGTTGAGTGGTTGCCACAACCCAAGTGGGATCCGGAGGAGCCATTCAAGGAGGATAATATGATTCGACTGAACTGGGAAGACGGATAGTTGAGGATAGAGGAACCACGGAAGGAATCGGCAGTGGCTAAGGTACCGAAGACTGGCATTGTGACTTCCAAACAAGGATATGAAGTTAGTAGGGCCAATTCACCAGAGACTGAAGAGCTAGATGAGGAGATGATGATGACTCGTGAGATGATGGGAAAAAGAAAACCCAAGACTTTCACAGACTTTGTGGTTTATGGAACAACAAAAGTAAAACGAGGATCATCGTCCGGAAAGGGTAACGGAGGCAAGACCACGCTTCTTTATATGGGAGTAGGGGGAGATCCCGATGCTTTTAGGCTACCAGGACATCTAAGATTTCGTCAGAGACCTGTGTGTGTGTTGATTGACAGTGGTGCTTCGCGAAATTTCATCACAACAGCCTATGTTCGCAGGTATGGGTGGCCATGCGCTGAGCAATCAGTCAATGTTACGGTAATCACAGCTAGTGGGCAGACGCTTGCGAGTCGTTGGAGGTTCAATGCAGTCAAGTTAGTGATTCATGGTAAGTAGTATCATGTGAATTTGTATGAGCTTTCTGACTTTCAGACAGAGGAGCACGTAGTGCTAGGAGTGCCTTGGTTGGAAAGCCACAGTTCGGTGGTCATGAATGGAAATGCCAAGAGCATTCAGGTTGGGGATGAACTCTGCAACATTCCGTGCTTGGGGTTTGACGAAAGGGTGTTGAAAGAAGAGTTACCGGTCATAGCTAGCTTGGTTGTAGGATGTGGAAGGCACTGTGAGGACGGACCTAGGGCGAGGCCGGCACCTAGGAGGGTTGAGAGGATGGCATCTGAACCCATGACTTTCATGGGAATAATTGGTGGAACAATGGTTGCAGTTCTCATTGACTCTGGTGCAAGTCTGAATTTTGTGTCATCAGAAATTGTGGAACATTTAGGATGGCCAAATGGACAGGATACGGTGGGATTAAGGGTTAGGACTGCAGAGGGTGGCACAACGAAGATTGGGCCGAAGTATGAAGTAGTCAACCTAATGATCCAGCATGTCAACTTTGAGCTAACCGTGCATGCTATGAAAGGGAAACAAGAGGATATCACACTAGGGATGCCTTGGCTTCGTTCGGTAGGACCTGTGATTTTTCACTCTTGAGAGCGAACAATGTCTTTGGTCTGCGAGAAGCGTCTGTGTCGCATTCGAGCTTTGGGGTATGCTGGGAGTGGTCTTACGCGTCAGGGTGAAAGTGAGGAAAAGGAGTTGTGCAACGCTAAGCTAAGGGAGGAGCACAATATGCCGATTGTGAGAAAGTTAGCTTCTGAATCTTCTACGATAGTGGTACCTGGACCTGCTACCTCGAACTTCTTGTACCTTGAAACTGTTTTCGAACCACATATGAAGCTCAAGGTGGGTCGTGAAGCTGTAATGATTCCTGAGGTTGAGGAACCGATTCGAGCTTACGAGGAACGTGCTAGTGGACCTATTGACAAAGGTTGGGGACCATATGTTACGGCGTGCGGAGCTATGGAACAACATTCAGGCGGTGGAGCAGAGTCGTCGCGAGGAATTGTTCGCAAGAGGGATGAGAACCTTGAGGACAAGGTTCGTTTTGAGCACGTTATTGGCCTAGTGTTTGGGCCGAATAAGGGTCGCGCGCGCGACATGGGTTGCAAAGGAGGGGGCGGCCGATTGGCTTGGGGAAGGGTTAATTAATTGTTTTCCTTTTATTATTTAATTACCTAGTTAGAGTCAGTTAACTTGTTGGTTAAGAAAAGGTTAGGACAAATATTCTAGGACCGATTAGATTGCCTAAATCTTACCTGATTCTGCCTTATCAGTAAGAGCAGAACTTGCCCATCAAGTCGTATTTTTACTATTTTCATAATTTTGGATAGTTGAATATTGATTGAGTCGAAAGCTCTGGTGTTCTTGTGCACAAACCCGATGTAATTTAATTCTTGTGTTAGTTACTTCATATGCAGATTATTCTTGTGTGACTGCTTGTCTAGTACGTGATCGTGCTAGAGATTTACTTTTTCTTGCAATATCTCCATCTTTTCTGTCCTGTGAATCTCGGGGCCTAACAATTCCATGCCAAAAAGTTAACCAAACCTTCTTTTTCCCTCTAGGAGCCACTCCCACAAACACTTCTAGACAATCAATCAACGTGGTTGCCATGGGACACCTTACATGAAGCCACTCTAGCATTATATCCCACACTTTACAAGAGAAAGAGCAACCCCGTAAAATATGAAAGTTGTCTCTTCCTCCGATCCACACCATTTGCAAGGAAACTCCGGCTCACTCAAGAAAACTCCTCTTTTTCTTAGATTTACCTTTGTAGGTAGGCGGTCTTGAAGGGCTTTCCATACAAAGGCATTAATGTTTGAGGGTCCAAACTTCGACCACAATTCTTTTGACCACCGTGCTACCTCTATTATCCCTTCATTGGCATTTAGCTCCCGATAGCCTTCTTTTGAAATTCCCCATCCACTCCTCCCCGAAAACTAAACCTCTCCACCTCCTCCTTTTCCCACTCTAGCAATTCCCTCCTCCAATTATATATAAACTATACTTCCTCTATTCCATTAATAACTTCATCTTCGGTCAACAACTTTCATATTTGACCGCACGTTTCTCCTAAATTATACGATGCAATTCTTTTTTAAAGTTATATCGTTAAAGTTCATAAGTTAGTAGTATTTTTAATATTTTTTAAGTTTTTTGTATCAATATAATTTAGATGTAATATACGGGTCAAACATGATTGTCGTTGACCAAAGAGGAAATTTGTAATGAAACGAAAAAAGTATCTTACAACACTGATAGTTTAGTTATAAGGGTGTCCGAGCAGTAAGGGTATTGGAGTAGTAAAGAGATGTCGGAGATTCGAACCCCAACAGAGTCATAAGGTTAGTTTAGTTTGGTAAAGGAGTAGTGTAAAAGTAGGGTAGGTAGATTTTCCGTTAAAAATATATATATCTTATAACTCTGTAAGGCTCTGTGTTCTTCGTCTGAAAAAATCTGAACTGAACTGATATGAACTGAACTGAATGGATCTGAACTGAACTTATTTGTAGTACAAAATAATATTAGTCAAATTTGAAGGGAACTGAACTTAATGTATTTAAACTGAATTGAACTGAATTTATTTTCATCAATTTTGAGAAGAAAATAACATTCTCATGTGCTACTCCTTTGCTACGAAAATTGCAATAATGGAATGATAAAAACATAGAGTTAAACATTTAGATGAGCAGAGTAGTACTCCATTATTAATTTAATGATTAAAAGCCCAAATAATGAAATCCGGCTTTTCTTTTTGGGCTAGTAGTCTCCGTCAGTCAGTCAGTGTCTGAGTGAGTGAGTCCAAGATGATAATTTTCCTTTGAAAAATTCAGGTCCCTCGAACATGTTCTTCTCTGCATGCGTGAGAATGAATGAGAATGAGATCTTCTTCTTCATCACTAATTATAGCAGTCTACTAGTATTAATTTTTTATAATATGTTGCAGGATTGTTTGACTCTTGTGATCATTTGGAGTACTTGAATTCATCCAAATATTTATCTTATATTATCATCATGCACTCATCAGTCTAGATTGAGACAACACAAGAGTAGCGCCAATAATTACTCTTCCATTTCATACGTTACTAGCCACATATATATGCATGTTATGAGTAATTATAAACAATTATAAACGGGACAGACTCCGTACCTCGATTATGTATAGCTTTTATTGTATCCATTTTCCATAGTTGGCTAAGGGACCCGAGTGGCCGAGTAGCGAAACCCAATCAACTTGAGCAACTAATAGTGTAGATAGGGTAGAGCCAATAACTCTCACTTTATACACTATTAGCCACAGATCAGTACTTATGTAGTTATGTATGATGTCGTGACCAATTATAAACCGGACAAACTTCGTAGTTCGTACGTCATTCATATATAATGTATAGCTTTAGGGTATCCATTTTTCATAGTTGGCTAAGGGACCAGAGTAGTGCGGACTTAACATGAACTTGAGCAACCGATGGACTATAATACTGATGAGGGTACAAACGGTCTAGGAATCTAAGTCGTCATCTCTCAATCCATATATAGCAGCTTATGGCTTGAGTATTATTGGGACGACAAGATCTTCGAGCACCTGCAATGGGGGGAGTAAAGGGGAGGGGAATATGTGATCGGTCTACCTTAGTTAGATCGATTCACAACTCAATGTTCTTGAGAGAGAATTTCGGCATAGTATGTAGAGAGTGGAAAATGTAGTGTGTTATGAACATATTTATTAGGGGTACTATAGAGGATACGGATGTGGACCCTGCCTTTGTACTTGGTGTTGTCCTTAAACCGGACAATAGGGGTGGATGTCAGTACTAAGTTGTACTTTCACCAACTCCCTTGGTTTCTGCTTGCAGGACGGAATTAATAAGCTTCGACCCCATAGTTCGACTCTATTCCTTTCGTCGATGTGAGTGCCCTTCTTCAGAGCAGAGAATCCAAGCGTGGATGTTCTCTTCGAGCCTATCACCATTGTTTGATACCCAAGGTCCTTCGAGGGTTGGATTTTAAAAGAGACGGTGTAGAAGGGTTTAATTCTCACTGGTAGGTCGAACAGGTGCTTCGGGGGTTGGTTCCTGATGGCAGGCGAGATACAAGGGGTCGAACACCTCCGGCTACCGTTATCCACTTATCAGATACTATCAAAATACAGAAGAAAACATGGAGAATTTGATCTTGTATTGAAGAAGACGGCGAAAATTGTTACAGAACATAGCGGCCTATTGGCCCTCTTTTATAGTAGCCCAAAGTTGCCCTAAACCAAATGTAATAAATTACATTGTTTTTATTCTACTCCGTACAGGGATTAAAACGCAGCTTTTATCTCGTCAGTAAGTGATGGAATGATCGAGAAATTAGGCGGATAAGATCGAGCCCTGTAACCCTAATGTACCTTCTATACTTTCTCAAGTTTCCCGCCTAAGCTTTTTGTTTTCTTGTTGAATCAAGTCGTCCCTCTGTAGTTCGCGCTCTGGTAGAGATAAACGCACGCTGCTTGCTGTACGGAGCTCACTGGAACAAGTTCTTCTTTTGTCCATGTCAGGCCGGGCTAATGCTTCTGGTCTTCTCTGTTCTGCTTCTTCTTCATGTATTCCAACAGTCCCTCTCAAGATGGGAGTATAGATATTTGACACTCCCATCTTGTTGAACATCAAGATCAAATTTTCTCCAGACAATGCTTTAGTGAAGACATCAGCCAGTTGGTTCTTAGTCGAAATGTATTTAACTGTCACTATACCTTTTTCGACTTGTTCTCTAATGAAATGACAATCAATCTCTACATGTTTTGTTCTCTCGTGGAACACTGAATTTTTAGTCAAATGAATTGCTGACTGATTATCACAAAGAATCACAACTGGCTTGGTCCTCAAATAATCTTAAGAGCCAAATCACTTCACAACAAGCATAAGATACAACTCTGTATTCTGCTTCTCCAGTGGATTTGCTTAATACTTGTTGTTTCTTGGATTTCCAACTCGCTAAGGAGTCTCCAAACAATATACAGTAACCTGAAGTAGACTTTCTTGTAAATGTGCAACCACCAAAATCAGAATCACTATATGCTAGAAGTTCTTGATTTGGTTTGGAATTGAAAACAATCCATTTCCAATATTGTTTTTGAGATATCTCACAACTCTGAGTAATGATGCCATGTGATGTATAGTTGGCTTGTCCATAAACTGACTCATGATCCCTACTGCATATGAGATGTCAGGTCTTGTGATAGTTAGATAGATTAGTTTTCCAATCAATCTTCTGTATCTCAATGGTTGTTTCAATAAGATCAGTGGTGAATCCTTTTCATCATCAAATGGCTTCATTTTATGGTTTTGTTCAATAGGATTTACTGCAAGCCTGCAACCAAGCAATCATGTTTGTTCTAAAATCTCTAGAGCATATTTTCTCTGTGAAAGGTGTATTCCCTTGTCACTTCTAGCAATCTCCAGTCCAAGAAAATATTTGAGTTTTCCAAGATTTCTTATCTTGAATCTATTCTGGAGTTGTAGCTTTATCTTGTCAATCTCATTAATGTTATTTCCTCCAATGAGGATGTCATCAACATAAACAAGAATAACCACAATGAATTATGTAGTAGCTTTAACAAATAGAGTGTATTCATTCTTGGACTGTATGAATTCCTTTTCAATGAGGAAACCAGTCAATTTTTTATTCCACTACCTTGATGCTTGTATTAATCCATAGAGGGATTTCTGTTACACACCATTTTTATGCCATTTTTATCCCCTGATCTGAAAGCCCCGGAGGAACTTCCATGTATATACTTTCATCAAGATCACCATTTAGGAATGCATTATGTACATCCAAGTGTTCAATGAACCAATTTCGCTTGGCTGCTATAGCCAAAAAGACTTTAATTGTTGTCAATTTTGCTACTGGACTGAAAGTTTCAGTATAGTCCATTCCATATTGTTGAGTAAATCCTTTGGCTACTAGACTGGCCTTATATTTGTCAATATGACCTTGTGAGTCCAATTTCACTTTAAAAACATATCTGCAACCAACAGGTTTTACTCCTTCTGGTAATGGAACTAATGTCCAAGTTTTATTTTCTTTAAGAGCTTTCAGTTCTGCTGCAATGGCATCTCTCCATTCTTTATAGGGAATATTACTTCTACACCCCCCACTAGATGGCATCTTTTCATCTGAAGGACCATCTTGCAAAGAATTACATCCAAGTCCATTTACTCATTCCGGCGTTTGACCATTCAATTTCATGATTTTCTCTGTCCTCCATCCAAACACACCCTTACATTTAACATTTTCTTTATTCTTTATTTTTTTTCTTTTACTTTTCTTTTTTCTTTTTCTTTTTCTTTTTTCTTTTCTTTTTAATTTTTCTTCTCCTCTTCTTTTTCTTCTTCAAGTCAGTACCGGATTCCGGTACCGACATGAAGAAGACTCAGAGGAGAAGCTCTGTTTTAAGCTCTTAGATCGGAGCTTTTCCGATCTGGGAGCTTGTTACGGTCCTCCGATCTGGGAGCTCTTAAGCTCCCAGATCGGAGATCGGAAAAGCTCCGATTAGCACCCAATCGGAGCTTTTCCGATCTGCATAAAGCTCTCAATCTGGGAGTTCTTAAGCTCCCATATCGGGAGCTTAAGAGCTCCCATATCGAGAGCTTGCAGAAAGCTCCCGATCTGGGAGCTCTGAAGCTCCCAGATCGGAGCTTCTCCGGTCTGGGAGCTTAAGAGCTCCCGATCGGAAAAGCTTCCGATCTGGGAGCCAAAGCTCCCTTATCAGAGTCTTAAAGCTCCGATTAGGGATCTTTCCGGTGGGAGGGAGCACAGCTCCGGTCACCGGAGCTGTGAAGAAGACCGACAATAAAAAGAAAAATATAAAATGATTTTAAAATATAAATTCATTTTTGTTAAAAATAATTTTGTATCACATTGTAAATAAAGTTTTTATTAGGGTTATTTTATAATAATTTTTAAGGTAAATTTAAAATTTGTATAAATTATGTGGCTTAATTTTGAATTATTTAGTGTCAATTTATAAAATAGAAAATATAAGGGTGTATTGTGTTGTAAACAGAAAATAAAGTTGTTTGGGTGAGAGAATAATCAGAAATTCCGGCAGGGGTAATATTGTCTTTTCCACGATTTAGTTCGCCCAAAGTCAAGTTCGTGGATCTGGATGTAATTAAAATGCATCTAGTTGGAGGCTGAATGTAATTGATGAACTGATGGTCCTTTACATGTAATTAGGGAATCTAAGAGGGGGTCCATATGTAATGTGCCCTTTTTTATATTGGATTGCTTCTCCATATTTAGAGGGTTCTTCTACCATTGACATATTCATTGTATATACTCTGTGTGTTTCAGAGAGTTTTTCATAGCCAATGTAATTGCATAGTGGATAAATAGTGCTTTGCTTCTCTATATTGTGGGATCTGGGAACACTGTAATGTTCATATACTTTCATTTTCTTTGGAGACATTATTTCTCTTGTTGATCTTCTCAGGACAGGTTGTTATGCCTCCTGATTCTGTTGTTGTTCATTTGAATCAACTACTTGTTCATTTTCTTGTCCAAAGCTTTCTTGACTGTCTGGTGAGTCTTGAAACATATTAATAGTTTTTTCTTCTGATATTTCTTCATTTTCTGTCAAGTTATGTTCTTGACTATGCAACTCATGACCCAAGTTGTGTTCTTGATTTAGCAACTCATCACTGCTATCTTGCTCTCTATTTTCTTGTTCAGGAACTTGTGTTCTCTGAGCATAACCATCTTCATTCTATGAAATGAAATCTCCTGGTGAGAAAATTATGAACTCCTCATTTGTGAGCTCATCTTCTCTATATGGAAAAACTGATTCTGCAAAGAATACATCTCTAGAGATAAAGAACTGTCTCTTCTCTAGATCAAAGCATTTGTATCCTTTTACATTTGCTGGGTATCCCATAAAAATCGATCTTCTTGATCTGGAATCAAATTTTGATCTTTGAACTGGCAAAGTAGATGCATAGGAGAGACAGACAAACACTTTTAAGTGTTTATATTCTGGTCTACAATTATGTAACTTCTCATATGGTGACTTGTTGTCCAATAGAGGTGTTGGTATCCTATTTATAAGATACACTGCTGTCAATATACTTTCTCCCCAGAATTTTAGGGGTATCTTTGCTTGAAATAACAATGCTCTAGCAACATTTAAAATGTGTTGTTGTTTCCTTTCAACAATTGAATTTTGTTGAGGTGTGTAAGGGCATGACTTTTGGTGTATGATCCCTTTTCTTGTCAAGTAACTTGACATATTAAATTCTGTGCCATTATCTGTCCTCATTGTTTTGACAGTAGCACTGTATTGGTTCTCAATCAAAGCAATAAAGTTATGTACTGCATTTGCAGTATCTGACTTGAGTTTCAATAATCTCACCCAATTAAGTAGTTCTACTGAAGTCATCAACTATTGTAAGAAAATAAGAATGAACATGAATGTTTTTAACTGAATATGGTCCCCAAATATCACAATGAATCAACTCAAATGGAAATAACGTAGTTGCATTGCTAGAGGTGAAACTTTTCCTCTTTTGTTTTGCCTCATGGCAAATATTACAATGATCAATATTAGAATTCTAAATTTCTGCAAATTGATTGTCTAGAATTGCTAATCTACTGGATGAAAGGTGCCCTAGTCTATAGTGCCACAAGTGACTTGTGACATTAGCTGAACCTTCATCTTTAAAACTGGCATTAAATGCCTTCTTCTTATTCGAAACTTCTACTGCATCTTCTGCAAACTTGAATTGATAGAGACCATTCTTTTGCTTAATCTTGCCAATCTGATTCAGGGAACTGACCCAATGGGTGTCCTACTCAGTAATCACACAACCTTGTTTAGTAAAAATGACAGACAGGTTGTTGTCTGCAACCATTCTACTCACAGATATAAGATTAAGTTTAAATCTAGGCACACATAAGACATTCTTAAACAACAAATCATTGTTAATTCTAATGTCACCTGTGTGTGAAATTCTTTCTGTGAGTGTGGTTGGCAACTGTACTATAGATGAAACTTTCTTCACATTATCAGTGAAATACCTTGGTGAGCAAATAATATGGTGTGAAGCTCCTGAATCTAATAGCCAAGGTTCAATAGTAAAGTTAGATAACATACCTGTTGTGCAGTTGCTAGTTGGAATAGGAGAGGAAGAGCTTGGCTTGTCTTGCTGCTGCTTGTCAGCCATAGCTAGCAACTTCTGGAGTTGTGTGACCTGCTCAGCTGTGAGAGTGTTGGGCTGGTCTGCTTCCATCATCCCTGCAAAGTTACCTCCACCACTTGAGTTGCCTCATCCTCTTGATTGGAAATAACCACCACGACCTCTGAAACCTCTTCCACCTCTGGTACCAAACCTTCCTCCTCTAGGGATCTTGTAACTCTCAGGATACCCAATAACCTTATAGTAGTTATCATAGTTGTGGTTATTCATCTTACAGTTAGGACAGTACATGTCCCCCTTCTTCTACTTTCTCTTATAACCAACATTCATTGCCATGGTGTCTGGTTCAGCTTCTTGGTTGGAGGATCTTGTCAGCTTCTGACTTTCTTCTTGAATGACCAGAGAGAAGGCCTCATCCAGAGTGACATGTGGCTTTGTCATAATGATTTGACCTATGATAGGTTCATAGGTGTCATTGAGCCCCATGAGAAACTTGAAGACTCTCTTCCTTTCCTGCAACTCTTCTAGCTGCTCAGACAGCGTACACTTGCATTCTTTGCAGCTGCAGGTAGGAGTGGACTGATGATCTCTGAGCTCATCACAATAGCTGGATAGCTTGGTGAAGTAGTCAGCAACATTCATGCCTCCTTGCTTGAGAAAGTTCACTTTTTGCTCAAGAGTGAAGATTTTGACGTGGTTGGGCTTTGCATACCTCACCTTGAGTTTCTCCCAAGCCTCAGTAGCAGTGGATGAATAGAGAATGGTGCTTTTGATGTCATTGGATACAGAGTGAATCATCCAAGACAGTATGAGGGTATTGCACTTAAACCAGCAACTCTTGTCTGGACTATCATCAGCAGGACACTTCAACGTTTCATCAACAAACACTTTCTTGTTTCTTATAGTCAAGTTCATCATGAAAGCTCGAGACCAAGTATGATAGTTTGTGCCTGTAAGTGTAGGAGAAATAGCACCGGAGGTGGCGCTATCAGAATGATGAAGGAAATAGTGGTTGAGAGGGTTTTCAGTGTTGGAAAGTGGAGGAGTAAGCACGCTGGAGCCGGAACCACTACCAGTGTCAGTGTCTGGCATGATGAATCAATGAAATAGTGAAAGGAAAGAAAGATTTTGGAAAGATGAGAAAGGAAAAAGGAAAGATTCACAGCTTGGCTCGTGATACCATATCAAAATACAGAAGAAAACATGGAGAATTTGATCTTGTATTGAAGAAGACGGCGGAAATTGTTACAGAACATAGCGGCCTATTGGCCCTGTTTTATAGTAGCCCAAAGTTGCCCTAAACCTAATGTAAAAAATAAATTGCAGTGGGGTTTTTATTCAACTCCGTACAGGGATTAAAACGCAGCTTTTATCTCGTCGGTAAGTGATGGAATGATCGAGAAATTAGGCGGATAAGATCGAGCTCTGTAACCCTAATGTACCTTCTGTACTTTCTCAAGTTTCCCGCCTGAGCTTTTTGTTTGCTTGTTGAATCAAGTCGTCCCTCTGTAGTTTGCGCTCTGGTAGAGATAAACGCACGCTGCTTGCTGTACGGAGCTCACTGAACAAGTCATCTTTTGTCCATGTCAGGTCGGGCTAATGCTTCTGGTCTTCTCTGTTCTGCTTCTTCTTCATGTATTCCAACAGATACCATGTAGAGAGGATATGTAGAGCGGCTAGAGTCAATAAGTCTTCACTTCATATACTATTAGCCGTGTATATATATATATATATACATATATATGTATATATATATATATATACATATATATGTATATATATATGTATGTATATATATACCTATATATATATACATATATATGTGTATATATATATATATATATATATATATATATATATATACATATATATATATATATATATATGTATATATATATATATATATATATATATATATATATATATATATATATATATATGCAATTATGCATGATGCCGTGACTACCTATAAACGAACAGACTTCATACATCGCTCATATATGTATACTCCCTCCGTCCCAAAACAGTTGCACCATTTGTCATTTGGGCGTCCCGTTAGAGTTGCACCATTTCATTTCTTTGCCATTTGGGACATGTATATAATAATTTTATATTCCACCAACACATTTGAGTGACCATAGATCACCAATAAAGTAAAAGTAACATCCACTATCAATATAACTCAATATTTAACTCTCATCCTTATTTTCTGTGCCCAAAAGCAAATGGTGCAACTGCTCTAGAACGGATTATCCATTTTGCACAGTAGGCTAAAGGACTAGAGTAGTCCACGAGATGCGAGCCCAACTTTGACTTTAATAGTCAATATATGGTCTTTGATACCATGTAGAGAAATGACTCAACTATTCCTTAAAATTCATTTTAATAAGCATCTCATATTTTATAATAGCTAGATACCTATAACATTCACAAGTCCCGTGGGATATTTAACATCAATGAAGATGTTTAAATAAGTTGTACATTATGGTATTATGTTATACCCTTCCAGTTTGTTAGGGATTGAAGTAGTACTTTAAACTTCAATAGTTGTTCCGGTCAGTTAGTTAAGCTCAAAGCTAGTACATTTCTGTTCTTGCATGTCATCTTGTGCGAACTCAACTTTCTCATTTCAATTGATAAATAATTTATCTATTCCATCCCTCTATTCTATCCTAAGGATATTGTAGAAATTTACATAAGTATATACATTAATTTTGGTAATATGAATACTAATTAATCCCCAAAGATTGTTGATGAACATAATGTTGATTAGTATGTGATTGTTTAATTAATTAATTAATTAGTTAATCTAGTTGGTGAAAACATGATTAGGTCTATCATGCATGGGGCACGTAAAGTGTTTATACTCTCGATCAAAATTGCCACGCTCACCTTTCTCCTTTTTTCCGCTTCTTTTGCGTTTTTGAACAAATTGAAAAGATACTGGCATACTTTCTTTGTTCTTGACCTAGCTAGCTAAGGACCAATCTATAGACTAGCTTGACACGCTTACATGTCACTATTAGCATCTTTGCAACCTAATTTTTAGTATCATTATTAGCACATACTCGTCGTACTATAGTGTAAGATGGTAATACCACCATACCATGTCTCGCATCGGTTACAACGACTTAAGAGTGAATGTCACCAACGACATACAAGTAGAATAATATTTTGAGGGAATAATTTCTAAGGATTCTAATAAATAATGGACCGTATCATACAAGTGAGTAGCTAGTATGGTGATGATAGATTCTATTTGATGAGGGTGATTCCGGTCTCCGGTGGTTAACACATCATCTCTCGGTCCAAAGAGCTAATTGGACGGAGTATTTTTGGGTGTGGAACAAGACTAATACCTGCAAAACAGGGGGATTAGGAGGGGAGGGGACTGGGGAACGGCCTACCGAAGTTAGACCGTCCGGCGACTCAACGTATTCATCATCAAAGGAAATAAGGAAAGGTGGTCCGTGTGAATCTATCGTGGGAAGCAATAAATGAGGACATATATATAGGATACACAATGGGCCCCTCGTCCGGGTACGGACGCTCGATAGCAAAAGTGGTTTGCTATCATTCGGCGAAGACAGACTGCTTCGAGGGCATGATCCCACGAAGGGAGGACGATAGTTCGAGTCCTCCGATACCTATGAGTACTTCGGCTCGTAGGTGAACGTGGTCTATGCTGTCAGTGCCTGTTGGCTCGGACTAGGAAAGGTACATGGGCGTTCGAGGATAGTTTCGGTGGCCATGCTTCGCTTGTCCCTGTTCGGATCAAGGGAGATAGTTTGCGGGGGGGCTTACCGTTCGAGGGATAGGTACCACTATGTCCGTATCATGAGTCCCCCAAGTTTCGATGGATGATAGCAGGGAATCCAGAGTTCAAGGGTTATCTTCGAGGATATCAGGCGGGAGATTGGGAGTTTCGAATTTTGAATACCGAGGGGTAAGGAGGTAACTTCACTTTGGGGGCGGTTTTACTTCCCTCCACGTGTTTTCCGGTCGTGGGGGCGTGAATTCCACGCGCTCCGGAATACTAACCGTCCGTCTTCTTCTTTAAATAAGCCGTGGCCTCCGTTTCTTTTCCTTTTACTTTCCTTCTCCTTACTCTTTCTAAAAGCCGTTGTTTCTTCTTGCTCTTCCGGCGAGTCATTAACTTCCGACCGATCATCACCGGTTTTTGCGCCCGGAAACCACTCACCAGGAGCCGTTCGAGACCCTCCAGGTATCCCTTCGTCCCCTTCTTCAAGTTTTTACACAGTTTTCTTTGCTTTCTTCTCCTGTAACTAGCACTTTTCATGCTTGTCGATCCTGTAGACTACTTTACTCGCTTTGTTTTACGCTCCTTACGTTTTGCTTGATGCTCTGTGGTTCTTGTACTTTCCTCCTCACCTACCCCCTGAAACCCCCCTTTGCTTGCTTTTGAAGTTGGGAAACGTCGTGTGAAATAGGTAATTCCATGCTTGCTATCCATTTCAGTTTTTCTGCTTGTGCCTCTTTTGGGTTTTGGGGTTTCTTCAGGGTAGTGGGATCAGTTAGGTGGGGTCTCGAATGGGTTGGTCTAGGCTTGTAGTTTCTTGATGTACTGTAACATGCTTCGCTTGGAAATGCTCAAAAGACACTTTTTTTTAAAAAAAAACGTTCAAGAACGCTTAAAAAGGCCTTAAAAAGACTTCGAACTGATTTGTCCTTCGAGTAGCGTCGAAGTAGTAATTTTGCTAGCACTTCGATAGCTTTGAATAGCTCCGGGTTGGATTCGTACTGACTTACATTTTGGTAGGCTTTTTGTAAGGATGTCGAAACGAAACAATGTCCAACCCGGTGCCGGTGATGATTCGAACTCGGAAAAATCCTTTAGTGTAAATAAGAGGTCGAACTCTTTAGGTAGGTCTGGCTCCCTTCCCCCCACTGATTCGACCACCTTTTTACCCTCGAACCAGGTTGTTGGAGGTTTCACTGTTGGCCTCCCACCGAAGCAAGGACTAAGCTCTCTCTCGAGACTAGTTTTAAGAAGCCGCACCATTTACTCGATGGCCGGGTCTCCAGTTGAAGAAGAAGCCATTGCTCATCAGTTCGAGGGCGTGGGCGAAGCCGAGGCTCCGAACTTGATAGCCACCGAAGATAATCCGGACAATGCCTTGCCCACTGATCGGACCTCTGTTCGAAAGAAAGAGGCTGAATTGCTATATCATAATTTCGGTATCTCCGGAGACTATGAGGTCATCCTTCCTTCTTCGTCCGATAGGATGTATGCCCCCCCACCGGATTGCTTTGCCATAAATATTCTAGCTTTAGAACATGGCCTTAGGTTCCCGTTGAGTGAGGGTATCATTCATATCCTGAATAACCTAGGCGTATGCCCCACCCAGTTGCTACCGAACGCAATTGGCTGTATGGTGGCCTTTTGCGTTTGGTGTAAGTCAATCAACCGGGCAGTCACAGCCTCGAACTTTTTGCACTTCTTCAACATGAAACAGAGTCGGGATGGGGGGTGTTTTTACCATTTCTCACCGGTCCCAGGGTACGAACTTTTTACCAAATTCCAGTCTTCACACGGCGCCGGGTATAAGAGGCGATATGTATTTGTTCGGATGCCTCGTAATGCGGATGGGACTCCCGGAGTTGTTCCAACTCTTCGATTGTGGCGCCGGCATTCTGGCGAAGTAGCTGGGCTTCCCAACCGAACCGACTGGCCTGACCAATACAAAGGCTTTCAACCCGAGGATCGGATAATCCCGTACAGTCTCCTGGTCGAATCGATCTTGTACTTGGCGGGAGTATCTTCGGTGGAGCCGGAGATTCGTGGGGACATCCGGGACTTGGGTAAGTTTTTCCTTTGTTAATTTCCACCCTCTTCGAAGTAGTATGCTTCTGATTTGAAAAAGATCTAATACATGTATATACATATATATTACTATTATTTTATTTTTTTTTTATTTTTTTTTTTTACTAACCGTTCGAGTCTGCTTTCCAATTTCAGAGTATTGGATGAAGCTCTCCGGATCTTTTCTTGCCAAGAAAGCTTTGGCCATCACCAACAAGAATTCGGTGGCCAAGTACACCGAAGATCGTCCGCATAATCTGTCTACCATCATCGATCCTTCGGAATTTCCTGACGTGACTCCTCGTCCGAACGCGGAGTTGGTGGGAGGTTCGGGTGTGCCCCCCGAAGGTGCTGGTTTGGGGTCTAGCCCCGAAATTGTTGTCAATGTCCAAGATTCGCATCGAGTCGAAGGTTCGGGGGATACTACCCGAACTACTTCTCAGGTTCAGCTCGATCCCCCTCAGAGTTCCGCCTCGGGCCAACGTAAAAGACCGCGAGCTGAGGGTAGTGGCCAAGTTGTTGTCGAAGTCCCTGACTCTCCGGAACATTCGAGGCCGGGGAGATCTCATCGGAGGGAGGGCCTCGATGACGTAACTTATCTTCACGACCCGGAGGCTGGTCTGAGGTGGCGAAACATGGTTGCCTCCAACCCGGACAACACGGAACTCGACCGCCTATCGAACGCAGAGATCCGGAAGAAGGCTGCTTCCTTGCAACTTCAGGTGATGATCTGCTCCTTTCTAGCTCCCTCTCCCCTTTTTTTTTTTTTTTTTTCGTTTCCTGACATGTTCGACTTTGGTTTTCAGCTTCTGACGGTGGCTAGAAACATTGATAGCCGCTTCGACAAGAAAATCGAGTCTCGCGAAGAGTTCGATAACAAGCTGAAGGGGGAGAAAGGGCTTCGAGTGTTGGCCGAAAGGAGTCTCTCGAGGAAAGAGGCGGAGGTGTTGGCTGTGAGGAAGGAGCTGGCTCAACTGCAGGCGGAAAAGGCTTCGATGGGGGATACCATTTCGACCATTGAGGGTAAGAATGCCGCGCTTGTGGCTAAGGTTGGCCAACTCGCTAAGGAGAGAGAGGGCTTCGAGGTGGCATTGCGGAAGACTCGTGAGGAGCTGTTCAAGAAGGGGAAGTCTTCAAGGGTTGATACTGTTCGGGACTTCCTGGCGTCGGGCTCGTGTTCGTACATGCTAAGTAAGAGGGACGCAGAAGCCATGATCAAGGGCATGCAAAAGACGATCGCCCAGCTCAAGTTCGGGGGAAAGCTTCCTTCGGACTTCGATCCTCGGGGTGTTGTGGACCTGGAGAAAGACGAAGAAATGAAGGATCCCGTGGATGAGCCGGTACTGGGTGATGATGGCCAGCCCGTTGATGAAGATGCGATGTACGAGTCCCTTCGAAGGGAGGAATTCTTCGCGGTGGCCCATCCGAATGAAGCTGTCGGTACCTCCTCTAGTCCTTCGATGCCCCCGTGGGTCATGCCTCTGTGCGAGCTTGGTAACCTGGATCTCGCTTCGGCTGGGGTGAATCTGGCGAATGTATCTTACAAGGACTTTGACTCTTTATGTCAGTTCTTCCTTGGGGATGACACCGTCAGTGACACTGCCGAGAGCGGCCCGAAAGACGGAGACCGGATCGAACCTTGATGCCCTCGAAGCCTCGGTATGCCGAGTTAAATTGTAGTGTACTTTTGATCCGCACCACCGAACAAGATTCCTTTGGTTTTGTTTTAGCCTTGGTATGCCAAGGGTAGTTGTAATTTCTCGAACAATTTCTTTTGACAATCCTTCGATGGTGTCATGAGGATTCGAACAGGCTCTAACCTTTGTCTTCTTTTTGAAGAGCCTGGAGGAATCCTTTGCGCTTTCGAACCTTCGTGGGTCTGACCTTTTTACTTGGTGGTATTTATGAAATGTAGTTTCTTTTTCAACACATGATCTCGTGAATTCTTCGTAACTTCTGAAGTTTTCGTGGTGTCGTATGCCCCACTCTCTTTGGATGACTTCTCTTTTTTTTTTTTTTTTTTTTTTTTTTTATAATTCGAAAACACGAGTATGCGAAACATGTGATCCATTGAGTCCTCCGGTACTCTTCATGCTTCGAAGGGCTCCGACATCGTTTTCGAATGGTGCTCCTCTTCGAGGTGTTCCTACTCGTAAAAAATCCCTCGAGGGTGTCGTGACAAGTTTTATCAAGTCGTGACTTACTTCGTACCTTTAAGAGGCTTTGAGTAAAGTATCGTCTTTTGAGCGTGATCTAACGTATTTCCGTCGAAATAGTTCGTCATACTCGTTCGTACCCCCGGTACTAAGTGTTTTCTTAGCAACTTTGGTGGGGTCGCGGGTGACGAGTTCGATAAGTTAGGTCCCGTCGGCTCATGTTATCGAAGCTCGCCCCTCACCTCGAAGGGCTACGCATCGAGGGGTGGGATTTGTCGATGGGGATATTTTTCCGTCGAATGGAATATCCCCTCGAATTTTCCCCCTAGGTTTTAAAACCTTTTACGGGTGTTGCGTGTCGTTTACCGAAGTTCCTATCCGTCGATGAAACTTCGGGAAAACGGGGGCAAATGTACCGTTTGTTAGGAGAGAGATGTTTTGAGTTTGAACCACACAAAAAGTCATTCTTTGACATAGAGCAAGGGGTTCCCTCTTCAGTGACGACCATTTTAATGGTGGTTTAGTGAGGGACTTTTGCTAGGTTTACAAAAGTTTCAACAAAAAGTCGAGTCTTTCTTTAGCTCTCGGGGTGTTCGAACACCTTCAGGAGTAGTACTTCCTGAGGTTCTTGATGTTCCAAGGTCGATCTACCTTGTTCCTTCGAGGTCTTCAAGTCGATAGCTCCCGTTCGAAAGTACTTCAATGACTTTGAATGGTCCCTTCCAAGGCTCTTGAAGTTTTCCCACGTTCTCGAGGATGTTTGCCTTTCGGAGGACTAAATCCCCGACGTTGAGGTCTCTTCGAATGAGGTTTTTGTTGTAAGCCTTTGTCATCATGGCCTGGTATCTGAGGACTCGAATCCTTACTTCCTCCCTCTTCGGGTCGAGTAGGTCTAGCTCCATAGCTCGAGCTTCTCCGTTAAGCTCCGGAAAAGTCGAGTCTTTCTTTAGCTCTCGGGGTGTTCGAACACCTTCAGGAGTAGTACTTCATGAGGTTCTTGATGTTCCAAGGTCGATCTACCTTGTTTCCTTCGAGGTCTTCAAGTCGATAGCTCCCGTTCGAAAGTACTTCAATGACTTTGAATGGTCCCTTCCAAGGCTCTTGAAGTTTTCCCACGTTCTCGAGGATGTTTGCCTTTCGGAGGACTAAATCCCCGACGTTGAGGTCTCTTCGAATGAGGTTTTTGTTGTAAGTCTTTGTCATCATGGCCTGGTATCTGAGGACTCGAATCCTTACTTCCTCCCTCTTCGAGTCGAGTAGGTCTAGCTCCATAGCTCGAGCTTCTCCGTTAAGCTCCGGGTCGTACTCCTTGACTCGAAGAGACTCAACCGCGATTTCGCAGGGGATGACCGCTTCGGACCCATAGACCATGCAAAATGGAGTTTCGCGGGTGGCTGTCCTCTGAGTGGTTCGGTAGGCCCATAAAACTCCATGCAGCTCATCTGCCCAATTTCCTTTCGAACGTCCAAGCCTTTTTTCGAGATTCTCCACAATGGTCCGGTTAGTGACTTCGGTCTGTCCATTTGCCTGTGGGTGCCCAACAGATGTAAAACTTTGCTTGATACCGAGCTCTTCGCACCATGCCTTCAATTTTTTACCAGTGAATTGTGCGCCATTATCTGAGACAATGACTCGGGGTAAGCCAAATCGGCACACGATGTTCCTCCAGATGAAGCTTTTGACGACCCCTTCGGTGATCTTTCCCACTGCCTCGGCTTCGACCCATTTTGAGAAGTATTCGACTGCCACAATGAGGAACTTCTTCTGATTGGTGGATGTGGGGAACTTCCCAACAATATCGATTCCCCACCTATCGAAGGGGCAGGATATAGGAGTGGGGATGAGGGGTTCCCCTGGGGCCTTGCTATTTCTTGCGAATCTCTGACACTCGTCGCATTTCTTGGTTCGAGCTTTGGAGTCTTTGATAATGGTAGGCCAATAAAATCCTTGCCTTCGGATCTTCTGTGCTAATGCTCTTCCTCCCGAATGGTTTCCACAACTTCCCGCATGCACCTCTTCGAGTAGTTCTTGGGCTTCCTCTTTGTTCACACATCTGAGATGTGGCCCATCGAAGGATCTCTTGTAGAGGTCGGTTCCGTCCCATAGGAAGTATTGGGCTCTCCTTCGTAGCCTCCTCGCTTCTGTTCGATCAGCAGGGATCACTCCTTGCTTGAAAAGCTGCAAAATAGGGAAAAGGAAGAGAAACGTTCCCGTAAGAGGGGTAAGTTTTCTTTTTCGATAGGGAGCTTGTAATATTTCGAGGTTAAGCTTTGGAAGTGGAATTTTCGAGTTTTTCTACCTTGATATCTGCCAACCACTCGGGGTTATGGGCAGAGTCAAGAGTGTTAACGTCGGTTTCCCTTTTCCTTTTGAGCTTGTTATCCCCAATGGTTGGTCGTTGGACCGTCATGAGGGTTACCTGGTAATATAAAGCAAGGGATTTTTAGTAAGTTGATTCGTTTTCCACGAACCGATTTACTTTGGGTAGGTACATACCTGTCGAGTGTTGATCGTTTGTGACGAACTCCCGAATTTTGCGAGGCCATCGGCCGCCTTGTTGAGTGTGCGAGGTATTTGAACGATTTCTACGCTCTCGAACGAGAGTACAAGGCTCTTTAGTTCGGCGAGATAGAGTTTCATTGGTTCCTCCTTGGCCTCGAAAGTTCCCACGTATTGTTGAGCCACTAGCTGTGAGTCCGTATGTAATCGAACATGCTTGGCTCCGCCTTCGAGAGAGAATCGAAGGCCTAGGAGAGCGGCTTCGTATTCTGCTTCGTTGTTAGTGGCGGGGAAAGCTAGGCGTATGGCGAAGTCTAGTTCGACACCAGAGGGGTCCGTCAGGTGGATTCCCACTCCTCCTTGTCCTCGTGTAGACGAACCGTCTACGAAGACTTCCCAACGTGTTTCCATGTTTTGGCCTTTTTCCGCTTCTTCGAAGGTGTGGACTTGTTCGAGGTCTTCCTTGACTCCTAGGAAAAATTCGGCAATTACTTGAGCTTTTTTACCGTTCGGGGCGTGGAATTCGATGGAGTACTCCATCAGTTCGACAGCCCACTTGACCAACCTACCTGATAGGTCTGGCTTTCCTAAGATTCGCTTCAACGGGTGGGAGGTCAGGATTACTACTTCATGAGCTTGAAAATAAGGCCGGAGGCGTCTAGAGGCCAAGACCACGCAATAAGCGAGTTTTTCGATGTCGAGGTAGTTGATCTCTGCCTTGGTGAGGACTTTGCTTAGGTAGTAGATGGGTTGGTGTTGATTGCCCTCGATCCTCACTAACACCGAGCTTACCACTTCGTCGGAGATGGCCACATAAAGGTAGAGGGTGTCTCCTTCTCTTGGTTTCGACAGCAGGGGGGGTGTCGAAAGATGACGTTTAAGATTAGACAGCGCTTGTTCGCTCTCTTCGTTCCATTCGAAGTTCTTGCTGTTGCGAAGCACCTTGAGGAAGGGTAAGCTTTTTTCTCCTGATCTTGCGATGAATCGGCTTAAAGCGATTATCCTCCCTACTAGCTTTTGTACCTCGTTGATGTTTCGAGGGCTAGGGAAATCTAACACGGCTTTGATCTTGTCTGGGTTTGCTTCTATTCCTCTTTGAGTCACCATGTAACCCAAAAACTTCCCGCCTTTTACCCCGAACGTGCACTTGGCTGGGTTAAGCTTCATGCCGAATTTTCTTAATATGTCGAAGCATCTGCTCAAGTGTTCGACGTGATGAATGGCTTCGAGGCTCTTGACCAGCATATCGTCGACATAGACTTCCATGGTTCGACCGATTTCTTGTTCGAACATCATGTTCACCAGCCGTTGGTAGGTGGCTCCTGCATTCCGAAGCCCAAAAGGCATGACTCGGAAGGAAAAGACTCCCGAATGGGTGACGAAGGCTGTCTTGTCTACATCTTCGCGGGCCATGGGGACTTGGTAATAGCCCTGGAAGGCGTCCATGAAGCTTAATCTTTCTGCTCCCGCGGTCGAATCTACGAGTTGATCAATCCGAGGTAATGGGTACGGGTCTCGAGGACAGTGTTTGTTGAGGTCCGTGAAATCATTACACATCCTCCACTTCCCATTTCCCTTGCCTACGAGGACGACATTGCAAAGCCAATCTGAGAACTTAGTGGGGCGTATGTGGCCCGCCTTTAGTAGCTTGGATACCTCTTCATCAATGATTAGATTCTTTTCGCGGCTGAAGCTTCTCTGCCTTTGGCTTACTGGTTTGGCTTTGGGATCCACATTGAGCCGATGGACTATGACTCGTGGGTTGATGCCTTTCAGATCTGAAGTACCCCATGCGAAAACATCTGAGTTGGCCTTTAAAAAGATGGTGAGGGATAGCTCCAATTCTTGGGGTAAGTCAGCCGCTATTCTTGTGATTCGACCGGGAATGTCATCGAACAGTTCGATGTCCTTAACATCCGAACATGGCTCTATTCGCTCTTCGACGGGGTTCGAGGGAATGTCGAACGGATCATTCACAATCACCAAGCACTGCTTCTTCGGGGGAGGGGCTTCGGTGGGCTCCTCGCTTGGGAGGGTAGGCTTTGACTGGGTGGATGCACAATAGCATTCCCATGCTTCTTTCGGGTCCCCTGAAACTTCGCCGACACCTTCGTCCGTCGGGAACTTGATCTTCATGTGGTAGGTTGACGCCACGGCTTGGAATTGGTTGAGCCCTGGGCGCCCGAAAAGGACGTTGTACCCCATAGGGGCATCTACTACCACGTATTGGCAATTGTAAGTGGCTCTCGCTGGCTTGGTCCCCAAGGAAGTTACCAACCAAATGGTTCCTAATGGTTTGACAGTGGCTCCGCCGAAGCCTGAGAGTTGGGTGGAGACCTTCGATAGGCCTTGCCCCTCGATTTTCATTTTCTTTAAGGTTGCCACAGTAATCACGTTGACTGAGCTCCCAGTGTCCACCAAAATCTTTCTTACGGGAAAACCTGAGATTACCATCGAAACCACCAACGGGAAGTTAGGGTCCTGGTTTCGAATGGTGTCGGGGGAGGGGATGTCCGACTCATCGAAGACTAGAGCTTGTCTTTGGGTTTCGAGGCTGCCCACATTGAAGGAGGGAGAGCCCTCTGCATAAGCATTCCGCATCCTCCGGGCGGTGCGGTTCCTCTCGTTACGAGAGTCTCCTCCAGTGGGTCCCCCGGCGATATACCGGATCTCTGAAAAGATGGGATCGTTGTCGAAATTTTCGTTGTCAGCTCGGTCGGCTCGGGTATCTTGATAGACATCTGACTGCATGGGCAGAGGGGGTCGAAGCGGGGGGGGCTTGACCACTTCGGACTTCATTCAGTCCACGGGTCGTAACATTAGTACCCCGTTATGATCGGTGTACTCTTCGCCCAGTCCGTTCGAAACAATCCTGTCTAGCTCGATGTTCAACTCGATGCACTTGTCCGTGTCGTGGCCCATTTGCTTGTGAAACTTGCAATACTCCTCCGAGTTCCTCGTTACGTAGTTCTCTTTGTGTTTCTTCGGCCATTGCAAGAAAGGGGTTTTCTCGAAAAGAGTAAACACTTGCCGTTGGGGGTACCGTATGGGCTTGAGATTTCTTCGGCCTCCTGGCCGCTTGTCGGTAGGCGGTTTCTCCCTCGCATACTCCCTCGTTCGATCCCTTTCTTCCTTGACTCGTACGGGGACTCGACTAGTGCCGTGGCCCTTTGATGGTGAATGGTCCCTTGTTCGGCTGGGGGACCTATCGAAGGCTATCCGAGCCTCCTTGTTCATCCTCTCCTCTTCAATGTACTTGTTTACTATGTCCGAAAGTGCTTCGGCTGTTTCGGGCATTTCTCGGACAACTTCGGAGGCAAGACTTCGGTTTCTCGTGTTGGCGAATAAAGCCTGTCTTCAGAAATGCATGGGGTGGTCGTCTACTTGTAGAGCGACTGCGTTGAACCTTTGCCACCATTTCCGGAGGGGCTCGTCTTTCCTTTGGATGATGTCTTGAAGGCAACTGCTTGATTGCCTGGACTTCTTGTAGTCGGTGAAGTGGCCAAGGAAGGCGTGCATGAGGTCCGCGTAGGAGTGGATTGACCCCTCGGGCATGTTATAATACCATTCGGTAGCCACTCCGTCGAGAGTTGAGGGAAAAACGATTACCATGCCCTTCTCGTCGTGGCCGTATGTTTGCATTGTGTTTTCGAACCGGACTCGGTGTTCGTGGGGGCAAGACACACCGGAGTACTTCGGGAGGTTCTTCGGGATTTTTCGATCAGTAGGGATCGGATGGCTCCTCAAGCGGTTTGAGAGGGGGTTGGGTGCTAAACCCCTTCCTCTCTCGGACGTTCCTCGGACCTCCTTGTACCCTCTTGCCTCCCCTTCGTCTCTCCGGCGATGGTCATCTACATCGTGGCGGGGCTTTTTGGTTCTCCGCTCTTCTTCCTTCTTCCTATCGAGATCTCGAATGAGTTCCTCATATTTCGCCTTCTTCTTTTCGAGGGCCTTTCGCTCACTATCCGAATCCTCGTCATCGGATATGAGGATGCGCCGCTCGGGTATAGAGGAGAGGGAATGGGTCCGTGGGTTCGGTCCTCGAGCTGGACCTTTGTCTTTGTGCCTTAGTGCCTTTTCGCGTGGCGTCACAACCGAGCTTCCTACACAGGTCTCCCCCGTGTTCTTGGATGCGGGTCTTTTTCCTTTTTCGGAGTGCCTTGAGGTGCCGGCGGATTGTTTACTCCGGATAGAAGCGCTCTCCGCTACTTTTTCCGGGGTCTTCTTCTTGGGGGGTAGGCGGCGGTCGACTACGTTCTCGCACACGCTCCGTACCAACTTGGTTAGTTGTGACTCCGTCATGAGGATTTGGGGTTCAACTTGGTTAGACACTCGGGTGGAGGTCACCGCCGAGTCGTGGGGGGACTTGGGGGCGGACTCGTCGGAGACTTCGTCGCTTTCTCGGCTAGCGACGCCATTTTCAGCGTCGGGTAATGGGTCGGAGGGTCCCGTGGGGGTTCCGGCATGGTTTGGAGCGGCGTTCTCCGTTTGCTTTGTGGTTGCCTTCCGTTTTGCCATGGTTTTTGTCCGTGTTCCCACAGACGGCGCCAAGATGATGAGGGTGATTTCGGTCTCCGGTGGTTAACACATCATCTCTCGGTCCAAAGAGCTAATTGGACGGAGTATTTTTGGGTGTGGAACAAGACTAATACCTGCAAAACAGCGGGATTAGGAGGGGAGGGGACTGGGGAACGGCCTACCGAAGTTAGACCGTCCGGCGACTCAACGTATTCATCATCAAAGGAAATAAGGAAAGGTGGTCCGTGTGAATCTATCGTGGGAAGCAATAAATGAGGACATATATATAGGATACACAATGGGCCCCTCGTCCGGGTACGGACGCTCGATAGCAAAAGTGGTTTGCTATCATTCGGCGAAGACAGACTGCTTCGAGGGCATGATCCCACGAAGGGAGGACGATAGTTCGAGTCCTCCGATACCTATGAGTACTTCGGCTCGTAGGTGAACGTGGCCTATGCTGTCAGTGCCTGTTGGCTCGGACTAGGAAAGGTACATGGGCGTTCGAGGATAGTTTCGGTGGCCATGCTTCGCTTGTCCCTGTTCGGATCAAGGGAGATAGTTTGCGGGGGGCTTACCGTTCGAGGGATAGGTACCACTATGTCCGTATCACTATTTATAAGTGATGGGTTTTAACCGCGCTAACACGGAGAGTGGAGTCTCTCATATCGGTATAGTAAAGAACTTTTCCCAGCATTATTTGCTTCGACAAAAGTAAATAATGTCACTTTCCTTTTACAAATAGGTTAGTCCCCCCTTCGTCGTTGAAAAGTGATGTAGAAATTCTTCTTCCTAGTGGTCCAGGACCAAATTAGTTACTTTTGTGTAATTGAATGGGACATGCTGCAGCTGCAAGTTTAGTTCATGTAGCTTAAATTGCATAAAATCCTTTTTTTATTTTTATTTTTGAAAATCTCTAATCAAGCTCTACTTTCCAATGAGAGTAATAAGGTGGTGCCGCAGTAAGGAGTTGGGTTACTGAAGGGGAGGTGCAGGGTTCGATCCAGCGGTGGCGGAGTTATAAGGTTGGTTAGGTGTGGAGAAATAAGGTGGTTTAGAAGGAAATTTGTATAACATTAGTGTAGAAATAGTTATAATATTTGCCGTTTGAAAAACAAAACCTCTACGTTCCAATATAATTTGATGAGTAGAAAAGTGATTGACTAGCTATCGATCCTTGGCATGAATTGTAAGGGGGGAACATTTATCTATGCATTATAATAGAGCTTATTTCTATGGAGATTCTCCATAGAATGGGGGGAGTAGAATTAGAAGTCTCAACACAATAATAAACTTTTCCCTACGTTACATGTACTCTAATTTTTGTATGTGTAAACCGTTGTCAATCAAACAACACGAGTTTCATAAATCATAAGTATCCTAGTAGCCATCCATATGTAATGAACATTGACAGACAGTTTGCTTTCACTTAAAGAAGCCTTTTGTTGTCTTTAAAACAATCTCACATTTAGCTTTCGTTTTGAGCTTGTAATATGCAGTAACCGAAAAAAATTAAAATACAACGCATTTCCGGAAAAAATTAAAATACAACGTATTTGCATTTCAATTTGCCTACTTAAGTTCTCTCTCTCCAAAAAACTCCTCCACACCGACAATTGGTTTTTCAACTATTACTCAGCCGTTTTAACTCCGCTCATATTATCTTTGTGTGTTTTTTTTATATATATGATTGGTCACTTTATAAGGGTATCCGACTTATTTGATCAAAATAAGATAATTTGACTGTAATAAATTCTTGTCAACATCGATAGTTATTTTGAAAAGCTATATATCAAAAAATAAGGTGATTAATCACTTTATTAGCTATTGCTCATTTTATCATATTTGTTTTATTTGTTTTATGAAACTCGACCGGATGGATGAGTTTAATTAATGAAAAAATGGAAAAGCTAAGGCAATTTCCTCATGTATGATTGAATTGTCTTAGGAAGACGGGAATGATTTGAAGATAGAATTTAATAATAGAGATAAGATGAAAACAAATCTTAAGAGTACATTTACAAGGTCACGCATGATTCTATAATAGTTGTATTTCGCAAATTTGTAGGCCCTTAGTTCACAAAAAAGCTACATTTCGTCACATGTTTTCCTCCTTTTCGAAACTTGGTTCAAACTTGAAACATGCACTTTTACATCTAGAGCTTCATATCATGTAATGGGATAGTTATTATTATTCTATGTTCAATTCATTCATTATTATAATACGGCCAACTTAAAAGATTCAGTTTGATTTGACAAGCGGATTTGTTGTGTTGAACTTAATTTCCATGGAATATTACATTTTAAAATCTTAAGAGTTGCGATCATTTACCACTGATGTCAGGTCTCGAACGAATATTAAATTGTTGATACTATACTAATTAAATGGCATATTTGGTTGACACTGAGGTGCAGTTCAAGTTAATTACTTCATGAAACTGCGGAATCGTATTGTTGGTTTAATTACAGAGGGTGCAGGGTGGACACGAATCCGACGAACCGAGCGTATCTTTATTCGACTTTCAAGGTTTTCTGGATTCGTGTTTGATGAAGATTATCCTGATGATGATTGATCGAGGATTTTAAATGCAATTTTTTATTTTAAAATTCAAAATGATCACTTCAGTTTTTGCAAGTGATGTTGAGTCTAAAATTACACTAAAAATCCAATTCAAATTCATTAAATTCAATTCAGTTGATATATTTTCAATGCTTCTTATACAACTAAAAAATTTAGTGTGGTTAAGTTCAATTCATTCAAATTATAAAATTAAATTCAGTTTAGATTTTTTTCAATAAGGAAGATAACATACGGAGTATATAACTTTGTAAAAAAGGTAATCCTACTTGAGTTAATTGTTATTTGTTAATGAGTTGAGAGAGTTAAAATGATGGTAATGGTAATGTAAATGACGGAGTAATCTTTACAAATATTATCATTAGAATTATTTGTGTAAATTTAATCCTTGACTACTCACACATGATTCTGCATGCATGCAGGGATGCTTTAAGTTTGAAAAAATAATGTAACATGCATGGGATTATGCGTCTCTACTTAATTTAGTAGTACGTTCGTAATTTTATGATCTGAAGGGTTGTCTTGCTTTAAGTTTGACAATTTTACATGTATCATACAGTACAATTGATCTACAAAACATTGTTAACACACAAAACATAGAAGATAGAACATTGGGATATATAAAACCATATCTGGGGGGTACAAATTACAAAGGGACTTTTCTTCACTCAAATACTCAAAAACTAAAAGAAACTCCACGCTAATTAATTTCTTAATTCCAACCATAGAAATGAAATGATCATAAAATATAAGTGATCATGTTAACTCACTTAATTAGGATTCAACCATCACACCTCCTCAAACTAGGATAACTTGACTGTCATGCATTGGGGTTACTAGGATCATAATCCTTGCAATAGTAATTCATATAATCAAACTCCGAAAAGCCCGATCCGAACTGTCCCTGCACCCCGTAACCCGGAGGCAACATCCCTTGTTGATAGTAATCTTGAGACGGCATCACTGCGCTACTAGAGGATCCACCCGAATAACCCGCCCCTGGTTGTTGCACTGGGGCGGGGTTGTATCCATATTGCCCCATTTGGTGCTGGTTATTGCTATTGTCATACAAAACCGATGCGAAATAAGGAAAATCCGCATCGTTGTTACTAGACAATATTTGTGCATATTGCTGGAGCCCCGGGTAAGTGTTCATTAGTGAACTTGGATCCGGTTGAGAGTTCTCGGGTTGGGCACGGGTGACACTTGTTGATGACTCGGTGGTGATGTGGCGGAGTTGGGATTGGCCTTGGACGCGCTCGGGAAAGTTGAGCTTGGCTTTGGTACCCTTGAACTTGAGCGCAGCGTCATCGTAAGCTAGGGCAGCATCCTCGGCAGTATCAAATGTGCCGAGCCAAACTCGTGCGGCTTTCTTCGGGTCACGGATTTCTGCGGCCCATTTTCCCCATGGCCTTTGCCGGACGCCTCGGTAGTGTTTCTTCACTTGAGTTCCTAGCGAATTTAACCACACAAGATATGTTAGTTTTAAAATTAGAACACTATTATTAGCATGTTCAATGTTATATCTTAAAATAATAAATTATCAAGAGACCACTAATAATTAGTTTAGAACACTAATATCTAATGCATGGAGATATTCAAGTACTCTACTAAACCTTTTAAAGAGGCTAATTTGTATATCTTCAATTCTTCATTCATCAACCCATTAAAATGACACTAGGAAAATGGGGTTTCTACTATCCTATGGCCTAACTTTGTCAAGAAATTACAATCTTGTCAGATAAGTGGAACATTGAAAAAGAAAAAAGATTTTTTAAAAAAAAAAGACAAATTTTAAAAAATAAGTAATAACAACATAATAACTTATCAACTACCAACTAACTTAAACGCATGTATAGACTATTATGTTATATCCAAGATAATTGTACTCACAAACAATCGATCAACATTACATTTCTTTTGCTTGACTCAACCTCATTACCAAAAAAAAAACCTGATCCACTATAATAGATGTTGAAATTTTTGCTTCACATCTAAAAATAAAGTCTTTCTCTAACATCCAATCATAAACTCCATTTCATATAATTACTTCTTTGAAATTTCAAAATTGAAGAATTAAACAATAAGCTTCCAAAATGATATGACACCATCCAAAATGAAATCAATCACATATAGTACTAATAACTTTTCTAGCCGAGGAATTTTCATGTTGTGTTAATTTCTTTCTTACACCTACATAAACAATTGGAATGAATGAAATAAGAACACCTGTATAATATGGTACTAATTGAGTTCTACCGACTTGATGGTGACACACATAAAATCAACCCAAGAAAACAATCATATAAGGCATATGTTAAACATGAAAAGCACTCAATTACTATAACTTAAAGCTCTTTAATTATAATGACATCTTCCTGTTAGGTACATGAGCATATGAGGGTTTTGATCACATCTTAATTGTGACCATATAATATATATGATGATGAAATCAACTATGTACTTAATTCCAAAATATACTTAGTAGTATGCATGATTGACTTGCTCAGATTCGTGGAATGCAAGTGTGGATGAATTATATGAATGAACAATCTTGATCTAACACATTTATATTCCTAGAAGAAAGATGATTCTTCACGGAAAGTCATCATACAATGCACTTGGCCAAGTGTAAAAATTTTAAATCCCCATCTTGCCTTTTCAACTTCTCATTCTCTTCCATTTTACTATAATTACCTTGACAATTACCTAACTTCCTTCTTTTGGATTCCTCACATCTTCTACTTGATTGACATATGCCAAAACATGATTTGACTTATTAAGTATATCCACACCCTTCCACACAAAACCCCACATTTCCAAAAACCGCATCGGTTAACTAGATTGGAGTAAAGAGAAGACGCGTATTCAATTCAACCATTCGCATGCTGGCCATGCGCCATGCGAATGGTTGAATTGAATACACGACTTCTCTTTAAACCAACCAAATTAACTAAGGGTAGGAGTAAATGATCACTTTGAGATGTATCATGAAGTGAAGATTTTCTCTTTGCTGCCAGCATTAGATCACATTAGGTGCCTAAACCGCGGCCAAACACACCATTTCATACGCATCATTCGATTCGTAAAGGGAGGCAAGACTCACTAAACTATCCCCAACACATACATTAGAGGTGTCACATTGCTTACACCTCTAAGACTTGACAAACCCTAGGGTAGATGTAATGTGTATATGAAGTGCAATTTCTAGTCAAAAGACAAAAACCCCTGAAAAATTTACTAAGGATGTAAAATTCTGCCTAACAAGAGAAGGGTGGTATTATAGTAGTAGGATGTAGACATCTATTGACTCTTGAATCTTGTCCCTTATATACTTGGTTGAGAATTAGATATTATTTTATATTTTGTCCCAAAAAAAAAAGTCCAAGTAACAGAATAAAATATGAAGATTACCTTGATCTTGGTGATTGGCATCCATGGAAGCAGCAGCTGAAATGAAATCTTCAATCACGATGGGAGTATCACCGGAAAGTCGTATGATCCGCCGTATTTGTTCGCCGGAAAAGCTCTAGCTATTTCCAAGTGGATCCACTTTCTTGTTTTTTTGAAACCAAACTGAGTTTAATACTAAGTTGAGATGCTTTCTTGCTCTAGCTAGCTATTGTGTAGGTGAGTAGAGTAGAGGCAAATGAGAGGAAGAGTGACAAATAGGGTTGTGGAGAAGGGGTTTTTATACTTACTCATTCTTATACTAAGCAAGTAGCTGGTTTTTTCATTTTTTTTTTTTTTTTAATAATCTAGAAAAGAAGGATGGATGAATCTTTTTCATCATGGGGATAAGAAACAAAGATAAGTATAGAACTAAAGAAGGGAATGAGGAGGAAATCTTGAGAAAACTTTAAAGAAAAAGGAAAGAAAAAAAAAGTTGGATTTTAGAGATCTTGTCCAGATTGAATCTATTGACTTTCAAAATTTTGTCATAAAAAAGAAATGTCTGGCTCAAAGACAAACAAAGAGATATGTGATATTGAAAGTGATAAACATGAATTTTTTTGGCTTGATCTCTTCTTACGAGATAGAGATTTCAGGTGTTAGAGGTTTGGGAGGTGGTGATGTATAACGTTAATTGTCCATTTTTTATAATGCATGGTTGATAAAAACGGTGATTTATCATTGAGAAAAGGCAAAAAATATAACAAAAGACAACAAATTCTAAATTGTTGGAGAAGAGTTTCATAAATATAAGTTTTTTTTCCTCATAAATATAAGTTCTTATCCTTTCTTAAGTTGGGGAAAAATAACAACATATCATAAGAAATTGTAGAAACATCCGTTCCATTCTTTTCACTTTCACTTTAAATTTACTTATTTACTTTTTATATTACAGATAAGTTCAGTTTAATTAGATCCACTCAATTCAATTTAAATCAATTAATTCAGCTCAATTCATTTCAGATTGTTTTATACAAAAAGAACAAAACCTAATATCTAAGTCAATTTATAGTCCATTTTATTAGGTTTTGTTATCTTCATCTGAAATTATCTAAACTAAAGTAAACGGGTCTGGACTACTTTATAATATAAAAAAACAACTAAACAGATGTAAACAGAAGTAAATTGAAGTGATTTTCTAAATAAAAGAAAAAAAAACCTTAGTCTTTTGTTATCATTTTCTATGGAATATTGTTGAAAATCCGCAACCGCTACGCTTTGGATGTGCACTAGGTAAATAGCACTCGTTACAAACCATGTGATCGTTAAATCACATAAGTACGTCGAGAGGAAAATACTCTCCAATACCACATAGAAAAATGATAATAAAAAAAATCGCCTCCCATACATAAGTTTGGACCGTGACCAAGGGGAAAATACTCTCCAGTATAACTATTTGAATCAACCCTTACGGGCCTGTTGTTACACATTTAATCAAATACCACAACTAAAATCGAGAAACCCATGTTTGCGAAACAAAATGTCCAATCAATACGCAAACAAATACACCATTAAATACGACATATGTGTTTATCAGAGATTAAAAATATCGATCGATTTATAATTTGTTGGGACTCCAGAATGCACGGACCATGGCTAATTCGCGACCTATTATCAGTAGCGGTGGAAAGTATCTAGATGTCCTAATTTTTGGATATATAGCGATGTTCTAACTTATCCATAGAGATAGAGTAACTTAGGATTTATCTTTACAAGTTCTATTTCACTTAAAGTTCTAGTTACCAAAGTCTATGTCTGGCTAACTAGTAGAAGTACATAAGCATTGCAGGGCCTATAATTATCGTAGAATATTTTGAGTTGGTGAATATAGATTTCCAGAACCCTGGTCTGATTCTTCCAGTACCTTGTTCGATGGCAAACGTTATGAGATCTTATGCCGTTAGTAATTAACGACTAACCCACCCTTTTTGAGCCAGTTATGGCAGGAGGGCGTCCAGTTTGTGATCTTTACAATGAACTATCGACGAACGCATTAGTTTCAATTACAATTTTTATTCTAGTTATCAAAGTATGTGTCTGGCTAACTAGTACTCCGTATATAAGCATTGCAGGGCTAGCCCATAACCAACGTTGAATATTTTGAGTTGATCATGAATAAAGATAGTTTCCTGGAATGTTGAATGTTCTGAGATCTCATGTCGTTGGTATCGACCCATCCTTTTCTGAGCCAATTATGCACTCAGTTCGTACATTTTACAACGAATTACCAAGAAATACACTATTCTCGATACCAAGATCTCAACATAATTGAAACAATATTTAAATATTTAATGAACACCTAAAACCCAACATGAAATACTTCCAACAACCAAAAAAACATTTCAATGTTGGTTGGGGGGGGGGGGGTGTGGGGGTGTAGGGGGTTACCACACCCACAGTTAACTTATTGGTTTTCACCCGTTTACAAGCGTCTGCTCGCTTATAGTTAGTGTCCAGATACGTGGTTTAAACTTGTTTTGACCAGTGACTTCCCTAACATAGTAATTACTTCAACCCCAGAAGTAGTAAACATGGTGTGCAGTGAAACAAAATGAATGTTCCTTCTATTCACAGAATACACTAGTGATATTTCAACCCCCTTCCACCACCCCCCCCCCCCCCAAGAAAAAAAAATTATTGTTTCTTCTGCCTAAATTCTTCGGTAATCTTCCCCTCAAGTCACTTACCATGTTTATTGTAATGGGAAGAAAATTTGGCAGTCCGAAATCCTAATTAAGTGGATGAATAGTACTATTTTGTAAAAAGAATGATAACAAACAAACAGAATGAATAAATCAAACTGTTCAAGTATAGGTTTGGTGTTAAGGGCTAGCGATATTTACATGATACATTTCGAATCAAGAGGAAAGAGGTAAAGTTAGTATAATTTTGTGGGACACCTACCGAATGAAGGAATTAGGTAATTCATAACACAAGAAAGGGACAGGAGAATAGAAGTAGCAAGATGAATTCCTGAAGATGATGAATATGGTACTGGAATTCAAAATGAAGATACAAGAGTCATCATGACTTGATCACAACAAAACTTCCCGAAATAGTTCCGACTTGTCTTAGCAAACTGACTACAACAAACAAAAGAGAAGAGAAACAAAGGGGCAGGAGTAGTAAACATAACATAATGCCTAGTGAACCTTTTCCCAGATTTAGCATATTCTGCGGTAGCTCAGGTACTCTATACATACAAAATCGTCCAAAATTTGAGGCTCCCGCATTGGCTTTGCTATAGCAGCTCCATAGCAAGTGAACAACGAAACCCTTTGGTCAGGCAATCCATCGGTTACTGAAGTTTCTCAAAATTTAGTAAAGATAGAAATGTTTTACTTTTCCGAATTACTTACCCCCCACATTTTTTGATATACACGAACAGAAGTTACAAGACTCGGGTCAACAACTAGAGCATATTCAATTCCTACAAGGTTAGTGGCCAAAAATAGGAGGCAGCTTTCAATCGGAGTCTTTGCCCGAAGCAGAAGATGAGTCTCCATTGGAATAATCCTCATTTACAGAATTTGAGTGATGTTCCTCAGAGGTGCTTGCACGGTGTTTTCCAGACCTTGGGCGAATATGACTGCCCATTGGGAAGGGAACCTGCAGGATTGATAGATAAAGCAAACCTCAACATGTTTGCATATTTCTCTGATATAAAACTGATGCTCAATGTTTCATGCCAGCAACTAACTACTCTTGGCATGAATAAATGAATAAATCGAAGATGTGCTCAATACCTGATCGCCTGCATTAGGACCATCTGTATGGAAGAGGATAGGGCGACATCTCTTATCTTCATTCATCAAACTTGAGTTTTGGAAGTGTGCAATGAGTGCAGACTTGCCCTGTATCCTACCATACGCCAACGTAGCAACCTTTTCACTATTGAATTTTTCCCATTTCTTTCCATTGAATGTCTGCAAGCATAAAACAATAAACTCACCATTTTATTTACACTCACACTAAAACAAGTACATAATCTCACAAAAAGAAGAAAAAGAAAAGCAAGAAATCTCATTCATATTACCTGATAAAAAGGCACTATCTGCTTGGGATCAATCATATTTATGAAGGCATAACCAACATTGCACTTGTTCTGAAATTAAGAAAAAGGTAACTTCAATAACCAAACTCATGATACACATTGCCAGTTCAACAGGTTGATCTCAAAATTACTGCCAAGTAAAGGTAGAACATATTTGAATTTGAACTTACCTTAAAATCGATAGGCAAGTAAATGAAATCATAGGTCCCTTTATGGCGTTCATCGATCGCAGCCAACAGCATCTTTGAGGTGTACCTAAGTTATAAATAATAAAAGTCGGTTAAGTAAAATGTGATGAGTCTTGGAGAAAGAAAGATTCACACACACAAATTTCACATAGAGCAAGAAAGGGAGAGTACTGCACATACTTGTTGGGAATGTTCTTTATCATAAGGGTTGTCCGCTTATCTTCTCCCTGTAAAATACGGTCTACGTCGAGTTCAAATTGTTTCTTGTTATCAGACTGACTTGTGCCACCTTCATTTCTGCGACTTCTAATCCTTTCATTAGGAGAGTCAAATGATGAACTCATCATAGGAATCATTTGGCCTCTAGTAGGAAACACCATTAATCTCTGATGGTGAGGATGTAATCCAATATTTCTGGACGGAATAGCAGCGTCCATGCCATTTCCAGCAGTTCTTGGAAAAATGCCATGGGGCACAAATTCCAAAGGATGCGAAGAATTACTAGAAACCCTCATGTTCCCAAGTGAACTTGGGTGAAACAGAGCAGTGTCAGGTGATTCCGTAGCATATGTGCTCCGTCTTTCCCAGTGAGAAGGATTACCAGACATCCTCATGTTCCCGAGTGAGCCTGGGTGAAATAGTGTAGCATCAGGTGATTCCGCAGCATATGTGTTTCGTCTGTCCCAGAGAGAAGGATTGATAGATGGTGCTGATCCCACGTGGTGGTTGTTTAGGGGGAGAAGTGGGTTTATCATATGGGATTGCGCTCTAGGAACTGCATGCAACTGTTGCGAATGAGAAGCACTCATCCCATTGACAAATGACGGTGAATTAGGCCACAGTGCTGCTTGAGGTTGTGAATGATTTGGATTGTTCCATAGGTAGTGACGCCCAGGAGTTGGACAGCTTCCATTTCCGGAGGAACCGAATGCTGCATAAACACCGTGACTGTTTGTTAGGAAAAATAAAAACCAAAAAGAGATAATAATAAGGACAAACGAAAGAAAATAAACTAAAATGGCGGTGGGTTATTTTAAACTCAAGTGCATCCCATTGGAGCAGACTCTGACAGTCTTGGTTATTTATTATCAGAAACAAATTACTATAAATATAAAGCGAAACAAATTACCAGAAAATCCTGTTGCCAAGTTGCTAGGGGAGCCACGGTGCATTTGAAGACCAGATTCTTCCTGCTCCAGCTCAGACGATAAAGTCTGCATTAAACTGTCAATGCCACATAAAATCTTATGAGCCCAATTCCATACATCAAGACAAGTGTATAAGATATGATTTTTTAGAACTGATGTCCACCAAAGCATGACCAAATAACTAACAAAAATATGGACAGAGAGAAAAAAGTAGGTAGAGAACATAAGTAGAACCACCTTCTAGGGCCACCAGTCAGAGCTGGTTCAAGCTTAATCTGTTTTCCAGCAATTTCACTCCAGTTTAACGAGCGAAGAGCAGAATCTGCAGCTCTAACATCATAAAACTCCACAAATTTGGGATGATTTCTGAGTGGAGTATCACGAATCTACACGACAAACATAATTGTTAGTGAGTCCATTACATAGTAAAGTAAAGATCATAAGCTGGGTTTGAGCTCACCTCTTTTACAGCACCATATACACCAAATATTTCACGGAGTTGGTCATTTGAAACAGAAGAATCAAGGTTGAACACTAGAAGAGAACCCTGACTATTATCCTTCTCTGATGGATTATCCTGAAATGGCCAAAAGAAATCTCGAGATTAAAGTTCATGATTTAAACAAGCAACACACACCGATAGAGAACCGAAATATGAAATGAACATGGTCATGTAAATTGTGAAACTAGAATGAAATACCTTTGGAAGTGAGAAATGTATATCAAGTTTCCTACGCCTCAATGGTTTGTCTTGGAGAGCTTTCATTGCCTTGCAAGCTGCTCTTATGTCATAATATGATACCATTATAAATCCCCTATTCTTACATGCAGTATACAAGGTGTGGATGTCTCCAAATTGCTACAATCACAACATTAGCACTCTATCAAGAATTAGATAAAAATTTGATTTGTAATATTGAAAACTAGAATAGTCAGTTACTGCTTACCTCGAAAACTATTCGGATTTCAGAATCTTCGACGTTGCTATTGATATTTCTCACAAAAGAGTTCGTGAAGGTTCCCCTCCACTAACTCGTAGTTCATTAACAAAATTCAGACCAGACAGTTCAGAGTTTCTCTGCATGGAGCTATCCTCTCCGAGTTCAAGTCCTCCAACACTGCTAAACAAATCAAGATCCTCCACATCCTCCCTGCTATTAGTACGCATAGATCCGTGAAATCCATCAGTTACCCCAGAGAGCAAGTCATCATCATCAGGTAGAAGATTGCCAATAGTTTGAGCCTCAAGCTCTTCAAGCGATTCAAATGCCTCCTCTTCCTCGTAGTGAGAGGCCGCAGCACCAACAGAGTGGCCATATACATCATTATTTGGAGGTAATTTTACTGCAGGTACAAAAAAGATAAATGATTTTTAATTAAAAAACAAACGTAAAACATGAAGTAGCATGAGGGGCCTATTTCCTTTTGAAATTCTATCCCAGCCCAAATGTTTTCGAGGATGGTAAATGCCCATCTTGCATCTATGCTTTCCAGAAATAACTGTAATACGTGGGTGCATTATATAATATATTTTATAATCCTACTAAAGGAGGTCCAAATTTTCTTTCTGGAGCCAAGGGGTACCATTGTGGTTGGTGATCTGAGTTAAGAAATCCTAAAATTTCAAATAGATATCCAAGGAACACATATATCATATATGTACTGGTTGGCTTAAAGTAAATGAGAGGACATACATTTTCTGGTAAATAAATCCGACAGTGAGCTCGAAAAAAGACTGTTCTCATGCTGGGCGCCAACAATATTTATCTTATCTCCATCCAGATAGTAAGAAGCAGGCTCTGTGTTCAAGTTCATTCTAGCACCTAGGTTATGGTCAACAACACTTGGCAATGAACGACTTGCTCCCTCTGCTCCAAGAAATTGCTTCCCTGATGAAAGATTTACATTTCGACCACGACTGAGGTAGTAGTTAGGAAGATCAAAACTTTTTTCCATCTGTGAATCTGGTGGGACCCTGCCATCAAGAGCTGATGCAGCGAGACCTGTCGGTCTTACTGTTCCATCTGTTTTTACACCTGCAAAAGAAGATGCAAGCATGAGTATAAAGCCAAAGTAGATATAAGAATTTAGTGACAAGATTTGATAATTCTATAAAAAATTTCAAAAGTTCAAGGGCATTTACGGACACACTGCTACATTCCCAGCTTCCTAAAGCACAAGTCTGAATAATGCATGCTATTTTAAGGAAAATAAGCATTTCTCAGAGGTAATAATGAACTTCCTAAACAGACAGTATTTATATAAATAGGAGTGAGAAACTAATACTGATAAAACGTTCACAGAGAAGCAGACAAAAAAGTAACAGGATCCTCTCGACAACTACGGTTTGGAAAAGTTTGAACAGTCCATATTTCTCACAAAAATCCAACAAGTGTAAGAGCTTCATTTTCCGACAAATTTCTGGACTAGAAAATATTCAAGCACGCTCCCAAATGTGGAAAGACAATAACTCCTATACTGTAATCAGTAGAACTAGAAACTGTTCCATGCTCATCAACTATTATGTCAAACATTTGACCAAGATCACTTGATGCTACATTTTGTTTTGGCCTACTCAAATCAAGTTCTTCCAACTTTGTTTCCTACTCTTGGCAGCACATTAGGGAAGTCCTCGTCCACAAGTATCATACCCTATCAGGCTATCAGAAATCAAGCTCTAACACCTAAGAATTATCAATACATTATATTTACCCAAAAGGGGGCAAAAACACATCCGCTGATTGCTGGGGTAAGGACAGCATATCTAGTTACCATTTCTTGGATAGCATTGACTTGCGATTACACAGAAATCAAGAAAACAATAACTATGTTTTTGCTCAATCTATCTAGTCATTTGGACATAGTAAACTGAAATTTTCAGGACATATAATTTAATCAAAAGTGCGCAATCCATGATCTAATCTAGTCAAGTAAATACTATGACACATAACAGGCTAACTTCTGTTTATTCTAATATACATTGCCCTCAGAAGATGTCATTTTAAAAATTCTTCACAAACCTTAGCTCTCCTAGATCAAGATACACGACTACCCAGTTCCTTCCACAAACAACAGATGAAAAAGAAACATCTTTCACATTCTAATCAATTCCATAGAACACTCACCATAGTAACCAGGCATTTGGTTCATCTTCCAAGCACCAGCTTGCCTCTGCAGAGTATACAAACAAGCAAACATACCAAATTAATTACAAACTCACAGCCACCAATCTATTAACAATGATGCTAAATATCCAACAAAAGAACAGAGCTTTGCAGTATGCATTTCTCATGGGACATATCACACCAAGTACCTCATCGGAGAAACGCGGGTCCTGAAAGAACGAAGAAGGAGACGAACCCAGGGGCTTCGGGTTCATTTCAGATGGCATTGTTGATCTAAGCTCCAAAAGTTGTGAATTGGGCTTCCACCAAATGAAGATCCTATAACCCCAGAAAGAAAAAGATACCTGCACAGACCAATCAATCAATCACAAGATGATATATTCGGCTATTCTCTATCCAAGAATCAACTTTTGAGAACAAAAAACCTAAAACCCAGAAATTCAGTTAGAAAGTAGACCAGATTCAATTGAAATTGAGCTCAATTATTAGGTAAACCAAACCAAACCTAACCAGAACCAAAACCACCTGTTACCCAACACAAGTCACATGATTACAGTTGCATTTAAGATCTCACCCAAAGCTCCCAACTTTATACACAAACATTAACTCAATTCAACAAAATTCTCAACTTTTGGTTCAAAAAATCTTACCCACCTTTCTTTTCCAGCAGGATCAGCAGCTTCCCAGTAAGCTCGAATTGCAAGAAAAAAGACAGAGTACAAAGAAAGAAATCAAGAAACCCAAAACCCAAGTGAGAGAATTTAACTAGGAGGAGAAGAGGAGCTGAGAGAAAGGAATAAATTGCGGCAAAAGGCAAGGCAAGGGGCTAATTTAGAATGGATGAAGATGAAGAAGATAGAGAGATCTGGGTTTCTGTGCCGTGCACATAACCTTCTTCTTCTACAGCTACAACAAACAAGAAACAACAACAAAGCTAAGTTAAGTTAAGTTAAGTTAGCTTGCTTGATTCCTTCAATTCAATTCAATTGATTGGATTATACCTTTCTTCTTCTTCTTCTCTCTCTTTCTTTCTCTCTCTTCATTTCTTTTTTTTTTCTTTTTTTTCTTTCTTGTTTTTTTTTTTCTTCCTAGCTGGTTTTCCCTACATTGCACGTTAACCACATGTAACCATTCTCTCTCCCTCTAATATAATAACCACCAAAATTCTGTCCCTATGTCAGAACAAGATTTTGCCTGAGAGCTCACTTTCCGGCAGGAGGAGTTCACGGCGGAGACTTTCCGATCTCCACCGCTGAATTTACAGCTGAAGAAAGTTGGAGAAAATTTGAGACAGAGAATTTTTTTTTGTATTTTGACAGACAGAGAGAGAGAGATAGAAGACAAAGAGAAGATCGGTTTTGACGGAGAGGGGTTTGTTTTGGTTTTTGTAAGAAGAACAGAGAAGAAATTTATTTCATTGAAAATCAAATTATTATTATATCACAAATATAATAGAAAATGAAAATGGAAAAGAAAAAAAAAAAGAGAAAAAGAAATCTCTATGATCATACATATCCTGCACAACTCTCTGCAAAACCCTCCCCATAATGTGGGACCATCCCTAATAGATGTACTTCTATTTTTCTTTTTCTTTTTTACGATAAACGATAAACCGATGCGAGTAATGCTAAACGTAAAACTGTATTTATTTTACGAATCTAGATTATGTTTGAAGGTAATCACTACCAGATAAATTTTTGATACCGTACAAGAGTTGATTCCCGTGTGTCCTCCCATCCTGTGGGCGCACTTCGAATTGAAGTTTCCTGTTTTGCGCACGTGTTGTATTGACCTGAGCATTTATATTATTAAAATAATAATGAACTTGCTTTTTCGGATCTAGATCGTGTATGAATATCAAGGTTAAAGCTCTTTAATTCAGTTGGATTTTTTTTTTAACAATGCAAGGATATATTTACGTCTATAATATCATTTTCTGAAAATATAATCGGTGTAGAAAAGGTATAACTTTTATGAACAATTCAAATAATACACTGTTCCGGGACGACTTTTATATCAGTCACGTTTTATTTATGTTAACGCGTTTTTGGGTTGACACTGGTTATGTTACACATGAAATGACTATGTGCATAACCTAGTTAAAGAAAGTACTCTCTCCTTTCCGATAAACATGTCACTATTATATTTCTTTTTGTACCACCACCAATGTACCATTTTCATTTTTTTTTTTTTTTTTATTTTTAAAAGGCCAAGGTTTTGTTCTCTTTGGCTCTGTTCTCTTTGTCTGAAAGTTGATTATTTAAGTTCAGATCAGTTCTGATACATTAAGTTTAGTTCACTCCAGATGCATTAAGTTCAGTTCATATTTGGTCAATAGTATTGTATACTATACATAAGTTCAGTTCAGTTCAGCTCAGCCCAGTTTCATTCAATTCAAATCAGTTCTGTTTAGACGAAGATAATAGAGCCTTTCTCTAGAAACTCATTAATTTCAATTCGGTTCAGTTCAATTTATACAAAAATAAGTTATGTTCAGTTCATTTTGTTTCATTCGGATGAAGAAAGATAGAGCCTATAATTCATGTAAGTATCCCCGGAAATTATTTTCGTTTACATATAAAAGTGTTTTTCATACCCCCCCCCTCTCCCATTTTAATTACGGGTGTTGGGATAAATTAAAGGTCATATAAATAAACCACACATCGTGCATGATATGGGGCATTTTTGGATGATTTCAAAGTCAAATGTGTGCAGTCTCAAGCACAAAGTAGGGTTGTGATCGAGTCGAGCCGAGTCAAGTTTTGACAAGGCTCGGTTCGAATTCGATTATTTCACTCGGGCTCGAACTCGATCGAGTTTCATCTCTTGGACTCGAGTTCAGCTCGACACATATATTTCATTTTCGAGCTCGAATAAGAAAAAAATTAATTATTTTAATAAAAATAAAAAATAATTATAATTAATTATATATATAAATATATATAATTAATAAAAATATATATAATAACTACATAAATAAATATAATTAATAATAAATATATATATAATAAAAATATATAATTAATTAATTAAATTAAATAATTTCGAGCAACTCGTCGAACTTTCGAGCCGAGCTTTTCAGTATTCGAACTCGACTTGATAAATTAAACGAGCTATAATTGATGCTTGAACTCGAGTTCGAGCTCGAATAATCGAGTTTCGAGTCGAGTTTTTTTCGAGCCGAACTTGCGCAGCTCGAAAAAAGCTTGGCTCGGTTACATCCCTAGCACAAAGCGAACAATGTCAGGAGTAACCGCTTCGGCCCAACAGTCGGATCTCGATCGATAGTGATCAGAACATTGCAAATTACAAATGATATCAAAGCCGAGGCCATCGCAAAACCATGAGGAGTGCGGATAGTGGTCCTGGGACAGAGTTACCCCAACACATACATTGAGCAATATTAAGGTGGTAATTTCCAAACTAAATTTGTGAGGTTCCAATTCCAAAGGGCATAGTGTCACACCATGAGATGTGTGTGACACATGCCAAGAGTAACCGTGCTTGTTCACATGGATTGGATCTCGATCGATTAGAGGTTGAGGCGAAACAAACCACCGCAAACCTGCGAGGAGTGCTGATGGTGGTCCCGCAAGAAAGTTACCCCACACAAAGGTTCGATGAGGATATCGAACAATTTAGGGGGTAAATTGTAATACCCACCTCCTACATCAATTAAGAGATGTTGGGATAAATGGTATATAAGTAACCATCACTTTTACATAATATGCATCCTTTTTGGTGATTTCCAAATCGATTCGTACATACACAAGCCCAAATCAAACCATATTATACCCATAAGATATGCCGACCTAAAGGTTTAGATCTCGTTGTCGGATTTTCTCAATACATTTACCAATTTTATTCCTATATATTAATATATTAATGATAATAAATTAATAATAGTATACAACAGATAAATCAAATTTACTCTCTCTTCCGTCATTGTGCTTATCCAAAACTAGAGTGGCCATTGTAGTGGTTTAAAACTAACTAGTTATTTGGTTTAACACATAAATGGTTTCTGCATGGTGAAACCATTCATCTGGAGGCCATTCCATCTCAAATTATACTCCGATCCACTCATCTACTTCTTTCACATTTTTTATACACTTCTTGCATATTTGATCTCTTTTTATTATTAGAGAAGAAGTAGGTTAGTTAATATTACACGTAAACTTTGATGGTTATAATTATGAATAATTTAATTTTCCCATCTATCTCTATGAAAATGATCTCGTGATTGCAATTAAATTAAAGATAAATATTTGATACGGTTATTATTTCCTTCAGTATGAAATTGAATTTTAATGTACCGCCTAGTAATAAATAGAATTCAAGGTTTAGCATGCGGGTATTATTTTGATCACAGAGCTAAGGTTACTTGAAAGATATACGTAATATTTATTAATAGTAGTATAGTAAAAATAACACGCCAGTTTGACATGATGGATCATTGTATGACAATGTATAGCTATTTTATTATTGATTACGAATATAATAATCTGCACCTGCTATTCTTTTATTTGTTTGTGGCATGAATGGATTCATTTATAACTTACATAGTAATAGTAATAGGGACTCATGGTGCAAGGAGTTAAGCAGTTGTACTAGTGAAAGTGTAATACTGTATGTAGGATAGTTTTAATATTTGTCGTTTAAAAAAAAAAAACTTACATAGTAGTCTGCAAACCAGATAAACTAAATAAGGTTATGTTCTCTTCGTCTGAACTGAAATGAATGGATTTGAACTAAACTGAACTGAACTTAAAATAATCAATTTTCAAATGAAAATAACATAGCCTAACTACTAACTAGTGGCACAAATTTGTTTTGAATAAACTTCTAACTTGTGATTAATAGTTAATACTGTGATATTAGTAGGTATCTTATTTTCTTAACCAATTAAACCACCATAAACCTAATTGGACAGCTTATTGCTTGTATTTAGAGTGTCACCTAAAACTATTGCTTCTCATGTACTCATACACTCTTAAATCTGTCTTGAATAGTTGAATTCAATGGTCATTTATGAGTTATAGATAAAAATGTGACTACTTAGCTTATAGCTAGTAAAAGTTTGACTTGGAAGAGTCAATATTTTTACTCATTTTTCACACCGAATGTGAATTAATAACTGAAAGTTTGGCAGGCCTTAGTTAATCGAGGTAATAAATTTGATATCACGCGCCTTTACAAATAGTAAAACTTGTTATATAGAATCGCCTTGTAGTGGTTTAAAATTCAATTTAACAAATTAAAGTATGAAATATACAATACTACTAGTATATAATCACTTAATCAGTGTGAAATATAAATAATCAAGTTTATGGACTGCAAATGGTACAATTCGGGAGTTTGATGGGCCATGTAATTAACTGTTTAAACTCGTGGGGTAGGTACCAATTTCAAGTGCCACGTGTACGTGGTGGTATTATTGTACGTCACTACTTTTGGAAGAACTTCTTCCGAAGAAGTGAATACTGGAGTACAGTTTACCAGCAGGCCTTGTCAAGAATCTAAGTCTGTTCTCTTTGTTTAAATTAAACCGAATATAATTGATTTAAAATGAATTGAACCGAACTGAATGAATCTAAGTTAAATTAAATGAAGTTGAACTGAACTTGTTTATAATATAAAATACTATATAAATTAAATTTGAACTAAACATAATGCATCTGAACTGACCTAAATTTAAATTATCAATTTTAGACGCACAAAACATAGCCTAATAGGAGTATAATAATCTTTCATAAAACCATATTCCCTTTCGATCATGTAGAACAAAATTTGTAAAATGCTAGTACTCCCTTTCCGCAATTATTTAGATTTTTCACGTGTTTTTCCGGGCATTTTTTAGTAGATTATATAAGTATGATCACATCTCGTTGAGAAGTGTATGGTGAATTATATTTGTGCAGTAGAACCGTAGAAATACAAGTGAATAATTAACGATTATTAATTTTTTTTAGAAGAGAACAAGTTAACAATTATTGATTCTCTAATAAGTTGGTACATCTAAAGTCGAAACATAAACGCAAAGAATTCCGAATTAAGTTTTGTTCTTTTGTGTAAAAAAAAATCTAAACTAAAATTATACACAATTAAATTTGAATCTAATTGAAATCAATTTATTTATAATATAAAATCAATTCGATAAACGTAAACTATGGAACCAGGGCAGTTGTGCACTTGTGCCACTTGTTTCAAAGATTGCATGCATGATGATCTTTACAATCCAGCTCCCGCCCGTGGCTGTTGCAAAATGCAGGTTACATGTTACATATATATTTCCCTAGCTCATCTCTTTGATGAACGAAAATATAATAAAATACAATATGATATGATGATAAATATTTGATAATATTTCAATCATGCATTTAAATGATTTGGGATTTGTCCTTTTCGACTCTATAATTGAGGACTTGAAGTAGCAGCTAACTTTGATAGGGTCCATTACACTGTTAAGACTTTGGCAACTCTAGCTAATTTTACGTGGTAACGAACAAAAGCAAAAATGTGTTAGTACTATCATGAAAAAGTTATTAATTTGGACTCATATTAATTTCCCCTAAATGCTCTTACTCTTGGGGTTGATTGAGTCAGTTTGGTTTGGGAGAGTGTTGCTCGGATAAAGTTCTAATAATGATATCAATATTAGAATTTATTATGATCTCTGTATTTTGATATATTATTAATAATTTTTATAGTCTAAAAAAATACAGTACAACTTACATTACAAGTACTAGGATAAGCTTTTGCTTGTGGCATAGTAATAAAATTCTTTGTTGTTTCTAAAAAAAACAAGTACTAGGATGAGCCTGAGGACTCTAGGAAAGGGTTAAACGGGGATTGTCTGAATATTAAGCAACATTAGTGTGAATTACTGACAAACATTTGTTTAATTTACTGATAATCATAATACAATTACTATTATTAATGACTGGATCAGAAATTCTTAAAGAAAGGAAAAAGGATTAGTTGATCAATTCAATGATGTAATAAAAAAATGAAAAGGATGTAAAATGATTGGAGAGAAAACATGTGATGTGAGTCTAATCATAATATCATGTCTTTGTTTGATTTATGCGGCAGCCTATTAGATTAGATTCTCCCCTAAACTACTCTATACAAGTATATATATACACTTAAATTTAAATGTCATTTTTTTATACACACATTTCTATATATAAAGTAAAAGTTACGAATCTTTTTATTAGGAGACTCCCGTATATTCTGGCTCTTCTACTTTATCTTTTACTTAGTATTAAACTTTACAAGTGATTGGCAATGGTTAAAAATTCGGATTGTATATGGCACCTTAATTAATCTTTTTTCAATTTAGGTATACCCCTCTTATTCTTGTAGATTACGTTTGAGTTTAATGAACTTTTTTGTTATTTAAAAAAAAAATCATTTTTAATTAAAGAATGATATGATTTGGAGCGATTTCATGTTGTTAAATTTAGACGTAATAAGAAATATATTTGAATTAAAGAAAAAATTTATTTTGCAATGAAACCTTTTTCATATTTTTCAAAGTGCACTTGAACCTTTGTTTTATTTCAAATTGCACCAAAACCTTTCATTAAAATTTTCAACTTGCACAAACGTTTAACGTTGTTAAATTTTCCGTTAGTTGATCTTTTTTATTTTCAAATTACACACAAACCTTTGCCAAAAAAATCCAATTACACAAAAAAAAAAAGAAAAAAAATATAAATAATCCAAATTTAATACCAAAATACCTTTCAATATCCAAACAGTCATAACACTTGGGGAAAATTTCAAAAAATTAATGTAGTATAAAAGGAATCATCTCAAAATTAGAGAAAAACAGAAATTAAATCGTACAACAACTAAAATCATTCCAAAAATCCAATAAATAAATATGGCATTTTAGCTTAGATTAATCGGGCTTATGGGAATGGAGATACGTAAATAAATCAAGAATAATCAATTGAAAGCAGAGTGAAATGGGTACTGATGCAAAGAGAGTAAGATTAGATGAGATGAGATTAGAAGAGTGAAATGAGTATTACGAAAAACTGAACCGATTCATCTTCTTGAAATTTTGAGTTCAAAGGTAAGGAAGGAGTGAAGGACCCGTAATGGATTTTGGAATGCCCTGTTTATTTGTTTTTCTTTTTTCTTTTAAAAAATAAAAATGCCAAGTGTAATTCAATTGTAATTTGTATAAAAATAAAGATTTGTGTGTAATTTAAGAAAAAAAAGTTAACTCACGGAAAATTTAATACCTTTAAACATTTGTGCAACTTGAAAATTTTGGTGAAAGTTTTCGGTGCAATTTGAAATAAAACAAAGGTTTCAATGCATTTTGAAAAACATGAAAAAGATTTCGGTGTAAAATAAAATTTTCCTTAAAATTAATAGTTTGAATAGACCAAAGAATTGAGATGTTTCAAGGAAGTGTTCAATTAGAGTCTTAGAATTAAAGAAAAAGTATGAAAGGGAAATTATGTTTATTTCACCTGAAAAACCTGAACTTATATGAACTAAACTTATCTGAACTGAACTAAACTGAACTTAATTAATCTGAACTGAACTGAACTGAACTGAACTGAACTTATTTGAAGTATAAATTTTAACTAAGCAAACTTGAACTGAACTTAATTTTTCTGAACTGAACTTATCTAAACTGAACTGAATTTAATAAAACTAAAATTAAGGTGAAACGAACAGAGCCTAGAAGCTTAAATTGATTTAACAGGAATATTGCCTATAACTAAGAATTTCAAGAGACTTCATAGTATATATTGATTTAAATTTTAGGTGAAATCTTACATTAGACTAGTGATATATTACAAGAAGTTATTTTACGGTTTCTCATTAGTTATCAATAACATTTGACATTTGACGGGTAAAATTAAAAAATGGTACTCCAGAGTTAGACATGTCCATTTTATATACTATAGAGTGGCTATGTCATTTTAGGTACTCTAGTGTATCATACTGTCCAATTTATATACTTTTTTGATTTTCATCGAAAACGTTCAACCCACGCGCATTGAATTTCAATCTCCGGCATGGTTCAAAAGTTGAGACAAAATAGAAAAAAGAGGCGCGTGTATTACACGGTCAATTGAGACAAAATAGGAAAAAAGAGGCGTAATTGCTAGAAAAAACAGAAAATTGAACGAGAAATATTGGAGAACCATCACTCGTTCATTTTCAAACTATTCTCCCCACACGTAACCTGGTAACACCTTAAACAACCAACCTGCTAACACCTTAAAACAAATTCTTAATCTTACACTTGGAGAAAAAAAAACAAAAAACAAACAACAAATAAAAACCAACAAGGCAACAACCAACCATTCTTATATACTCACTTCGCTATTTCGGTGATTGGGTTTATGTCGTATGTGTGTTGCCAAAGGGGGGCAAAAGTAAGCTTACATGCATGATTAGGCCCAATATAATTCTCGTTATCCAGGTCCGTCATGTCTCATCTCAGTCCAAACCCAGAAGTAGGGTTGAGCATCGGTCCAGACCTGGATCGAACCGGACCTGACCGAAATGGACCGAAATTATAATGGGTGTCCTTTAATGAACTCGAAGACCGGACCGAATAATAACCGGGTTTGGCCCGGACCGAATCGAATATTACAGTCCGGTCCGGGCCAAACCCGGTAAGACCAAATTTTGTTTTTTAAAAAAAGAAGAAAAGAAAATTGGAATCAGAACACAGAAATGGATCCCCTCGGTGAGATTCCATCCATCATCACTTCACTTTAAATTAATCCCATCCATCATCACTTCACTTTAAATTAATCACCGTTTCAAAAAAAAATCTCATCCATCATCACACAACAATACAATGGATCCTCCTGGGTTTGACCACAAAAGAACACAAAACAACATAGAAAACATAAGAAGAAGGAATTGACCCATGTTACAAGAAGGATCTGCTACTTGATCTAATCTAAAAGTGAGAAACCCATGTCATCATTCATCACTTTCCTCCTTCTCTTCCTTTACTCCTCAGCTACTACTTGTTCGAAGATGGGGTTTTCTCGGTCTTGTTGCTGAGATTTGACCCAGAGAGATTGGTGGATTTGAGGTGAGTTGGAATGGGTTTGAAGTTTGATGGTTTATTGTTGCAGATGAAAGATGAAGAAGATGATGGAGAGGCGCAGATGAAAGATGAAGAAGATGATCAGTTTAGGTTTTACGGAATAATTGGATAGATGGGAGATTGAAGTAATTTATATGAGAATATATATATGATAAAAGAAAATTAGAAAGAAAAAAAAAAGACTCCGTCTGTTCGGTCCAACCCGAAAATTTTCGGGTTTGGACCGGAACCGGACCGAACCCGAATTGCTGGAATTTCTAGGACCGAAGACCGGACCATATGCGGTCTGGGATGGACCAAACCCGAATATTCGGTCCGGTTTCAGTCCGGTCCATTTTCTGCTCAGCCCTACCCAGAAGTGACTATAGCCCAAACTAACACTTTTAAAAAAAAAAAATTATTTTAGATAAAGATTGATTTTCATATATCACTTCCACAGAGGTGATCACAAGTACATATTTGATAAGATGGCATGACAATCACCAAATGTTAAGGTGCTACTAACAATATCTATCTGACATGAGTATAATAGCACATCATAACGTAACCAACATGAAACCTAAATAGCTATACAACCAAGCAAACGAGCCCATACAAGGGGCTTTGTCTGACGCCTCAAGTCGGCAACAGCGTGGCCCAAATCCACCGGGTGCTTTGTCCGACATCCACCAGGTGCCCTGTTCGACATCCACAAAGGGTGGTTTTGTCTGACCCCTAATAGCCAGAACAGTCAACAACCACCTCCATCCCTGACCCTTAACCTGGCCACCACCAACAACAACGACATGGCTCTCGCAACACTCAAACAACCCTTAAACTGCCAAGATCTCAATCGTTACCTTGTGTTTTCGCGCTAAAGACATTACCCCTCCCTTGTGTGAAAGATCTATCCATATATAAAACAACAAACACCTTTAGGGGTGGGGGGGGGGGGCTCTTATTCCGATTTAAACCCCAACCGGACCAGATATTCTAGTTTCAATTCGGATCAGATAGTCATTGGATCGGTTTCCAATCCATATAAATTACTTATTTCTAGTTCCGGTAAACTTATTATGAACCCAGTTATAACTTCAGTTTTCTAATGTTAGTCTCTAGAATCATAATTTTATTCTCATCTAATTGTTTTCATGTAATAGTATTTACCATATTAGTATACTAGTATGCTTGGTAATTACTAGTACACTCATAGTTAGTAATTTTTTTTTTTTGAATAAAGATAGCTTTTATTCCAGTAAAACCATGAATATCAATCAACCCAATACAAAAGCCAGCGCATCAACAAACTGGTCGTAATTCAGCGCAACAACACAAGTACTAAAAAATACAACTCAAAACAAAACCTCTATATTACACAATAAACTAGTAAGCAAAACAAGGGTATTAGTAAGTGTCTCACAAAACTCCTCATCTTTGGATCAAAGGAGCATCGACATACAACAACCTACACCACTGTACGCAGAAGTAATGACAGCTCACAGCAATGTGGTTTTTTGCTGGAAAATCCTTGTGTTCCTTTCACGCCATATTGCATAAACAAACTCAACAAGCAAAGCTTTCAAGAATCTGCTTCTATTGCCCTTACCCTTCACAACACGACTAATAAATGGAAAACATTCCAACCATCAACACGTCTAGGCATATGGCTAATATAGCACCCCACATTTTACTTACTTTACAGCAGCCAAATAAAAGATGATCAATATTTTCTCCGTTATGCCAGAAGTCTAATACTTTATTTTGTTAATTTTTTAAGGATCCGTTTGACCTAAACGACGACAGAGGAAGTATTAGTTAAGCTTAAATGTATTAATATGAAATAAAAGGCCATTCTTGAATTGATGAGTCAAACTAAATATCCTGTGTGATGTGTGCATGTCAACATGCACTTGTTGCAAATCTTATTTCATGTTGATAATGGTGATCAGAAGTTTGAATACATACGGCAACATATCTCTCATTTAGGAATTTCGGTCCTTGTTGTCTCAAGCCAAAATATTCCGGTCTGGTTCTGGACTAGACCCGTATCCTACCGGTCTGGGTTTTGGATTGAGATATTCTATAATTTCGGTTTCTGGATCCAGGCCAATCCAGCCCGGTTTTAAACCGGTAAACACCCGTAATCGGCTAAGCACCTTGCCAAAATAGCTAACTGGAAAACATAAAAGAAGAAGGTTTTCTGTATTGAATGCGGCGGAAGTTGGATGGGAACAGAGCAAGACGGCGAACACATTTATAGCTGCTCATGTTGCCCTAATTCCTCTACAATTAGGCAAATTGATAATGCTATCCTAAGTGCAATCTTACAATGATCAATAACCCTAATACAATTTGGCTAATACAAGCAAGAAATGAGGAATGCGTGAGCTCCATTGATGAGCTGTGATGATGAACCCTAACAGTACTATTCTGTACAATCTTGATCTCCTGCTTCGCTTATGTTGTGTTCCATATTTTGAAAAATTCCCTCCAACGGTCTTTGATCATCATGCGCCTTAATTCGTCTGCTTAATCCGCTTTGCATCCAACACAGTAGTTCGTCTTCCTTTTTCTTTTTGTTATGCTTCTTGTTCTTCTTGGTTCTTGCTTCTGAATTTCAATACCCCCCCTTAAGTTGGGAGTGTATATGTTAGTAATTCCCAACTTACGAAAGAACATTGTAAGAGTATCACCTGAAACTGCTTTAGTAAACACGTCTGCAAGCTGATTTTTGGTAGAGACATGTCTTACATCGACTATGCCTTCTTCTACCTTTTCCCTTATAAAATGACAGTGAATCTCTATATGCTTCGTCCTTTCATGAAATATGGGATTTTAGTAAGGTATATTGTTGATTGATTATCACACAGTATCCTTATTGCCGGTAACTCAATCTTAATATAAATGTCTTCCTCTAAGTCACCATTTAGAAAGGCATTATGAACATCCAACTGTTCAAGGTACCAATTTCTCTTAGCAGCAATTGATAGAAGGACTCTTATTTAAGAAAATACGGTCAGAATTACCCCTAGGATTGTGCAGCGGAATTTCAAAATTTTCTTAACATGCATACTAATTGATCATGCATATAACATGTATTGAATCACATTAGTTAGAGGACTTACAATAATTCGAATGCAAGATTTAAAACAGGTTTTGGTGCTGGATTCCAATCAACAAGATCCTCGTAGTAATCAACAAAATCTTCTCCTTCGGTGAAGTCGAAGATATCTAATTCGTCTCCTTGAATATCTACAAAACAATAGTTAGTGTCCAGCTTTAATAAACCTCAACCTTGGTATCCACGGATGAACAATATCTTATCGAGAGAATACTAGAATATTCTCGAGTCAAACTCGGTTGACTTATGGAGAGGGGGCGGGGGCGGCTACTGTGGAGGAAGAAGGGAGAGCTTTATTTTGTCTTGAGAGAATAAGAGAGTGAATGAGAAAGTATGAATAAAGCTCTCATAACCATCTACCTATATAGTAGTGAATAGAAGCCCAAAGAACATTCTATTAGACTCCTAAAAAGAATAAGAATTCTAATTCTTATTGCACAAGTAAACCTTTATGTCCAGGTTCATCTCCTAATTAAATCATAATTCAATTAGGAAAACTTGTCCCTTAAGTTTGATTGGAGGAAGGAGTCAAACCCCTCCCCACTTGATTCGGCCGCGCCTATGCTTTAGGAGGTGGGTCCCACTTTTGGGACCCACATGCAAGTCTAGAGCAATTAAATCTCTAATTAGATTTTGTCCATGTGCATATATTAATTCAATTAATATATCGTTTAATTCCAATCACAATTATATTTCTAAAATACAACTTTAATTGTATTTTCATAAATACAATTAATTCAATTAATATTCTTATAGTATTAACTGCGCCATAACTAATTATAATTAACTCAGTTAATTATAATTCCTTTCCTATAGTCATGCGGATAAGCCGGTTCACCACAGAGTGTGACCCATAGGGCCTCAGTGTATTAAGCTAGTACCTCTACTAGGCTTCATGAAATTCTTAGACAATTCCATTTGTAATATTAATACATGAGGACGTTTGAGAGGAATCTCAAAGCTACCTTTCGTTGTCGAAGCCCGTTGCACTCAATGCGGTGATGGTAAGGTCCTTTCATCTGACCGACTCGAATGCATCTCGGATCGATAAAGTGTCTATACCAATAACACACTCATAGCGCCTTCAGTGAGTTGCTTGGTTGACACGATATATCTTATGACCATTCATAAATATGTACGTACGCTGGCCAGCGGTTTTACCAACACAACTATAAACGACTAGAGAAGTTTACTCCAATGCTACACGTGAGAGATGAATCCTCTTCAGAGACCAACTATCACCAACCCTATGTATGTCTGCCAAGCTCCCAGCGTGACCGTATATACCAGTCAATTTCAGGTGTAAGTATTGGTTTCGGCCAAAGATCAGGGCGCAACATATGTGATGATAAAGACCTGAGAGGCTAAGGGCGAATGGCATCACTTCAACAACTCCGGTTCTCATAGACACTTGTGTGTAGAGTATACATCAATGGGAGTTTCCGGTGGGTACTTTCATTGTTCGGAAATCCTCCTCGAACAACTATGCGCAGTTATGGGAACATCATGGACTCGTTCTAACGATCCGTTCCGTGGTCGTGGGATCGACTCACACTTGCTATAACAAGTATAACCTCCACGCATACTAGTCTCGATTGCCTCATTCAGACCCCTACATCCGAGATGAGCTTCGGCTAGGGAGAGTTTAGGATAAATGATAATTCACATAGTTCCCACTAGTTATGTGATCAGTCATTTATCCACATGGGACATGTTTGATATCAATATAAACAAACCAGATAAAGATACGACATGTTGTGTGCCCGGTGGAATATAAATACATAAGTAAACATAAACATGAATAAACAAACATATAATATATTACGTTGACTGTGTAATAGTAATGGTTGTCTCTAGGACATGCATACTATCAATCTCCCACTTGGACTATAGCCAATCACCTTTATGCCTAACTCCTAGATTAGCATAATGTGTTATATGATCCTCCACGGGTAAGACTTTGGTGAAGGGATCTGCCATGTTGTCCGTGGTAGAGACACGTTCTATACTAACTTCTCCTCTATCAATAATCTCACGTATCACGTGATATTTTGTAAGTACATGTTTGTTCTTGTTTGTAGATCTAGGATCCCTTGGCTTACGCGACAGCGCCCGTGTTGTCGCAATAAATCGTTAATGGACTAGGAGCAGGAACAACCCTCAATTCCTTCAAGAACTCTGAAATCCATACATCTTCTTTCGATGCTTCGGATGCATCAATGTACTCAGCTTCTGTGGCTGAGTCGGCAATCGTGGTTTGCTTCGAACTCTTCCAGCAGATAACTCCTACATTCATTGTAAATACATATCCTGTTTGTGACTTGAAGTCATCAGGATCTGACTCGAAATCGGCATCGACATAACCAATCATTCTCAACTCTGATTTTCCACCAAACACCAAAAATATATCTTTTGTCCTTCTAAGGTACTTAAGAATGTTCTTTACAGCTGTCCAGTGAGGCATTCCTGGATTCTGTTAGTGTCGACAAGTAACACTAAGCGCATATGCCACATCTGGCCTTGTGCAATTCATTGCATACATGATGGATCCCACTTCGGAGGTATAGGGGATTCGATTCATGGCTTTTCTCTCTTCTTCAGTTTTAGGAGCATCCTTAACTGTCAGCCAACACCATGTCTGGCTAGGAGAAAGCCCTACTTAGAATCTTCCATACTAAAACGCTTAAGTACTTTATCGATATATGTGGATTGTGTCAATCCTAACATCCTATGCGATCTATCCCTATAGATCTTAATTCCTAGGATGTAATTAGCTTCGCCCAAGTCCTTCATCGAGAAGGAACTTGATAACCAAACTTTTGTCTCTTCTAACATAGAGATATTGTTTCCCATGATTAGATTGTCGTCCACATAAATAATCATGAAAACTACCCCAGTGTCACCGTGTTTACTATAAACACATGGATCTTCCGCACTTCGAATGAAGTCAAACAATTTGACAGCTTCATCAAAGCGGATATTCCAACTTCTATAGGATTTCTTCAGTCCATATATGGATCTCTGTAGCTTGCAAACAACAGATGGTTTTGTTTTAGACCTAAAACCTTCCGGTTGTACCATATAGACTTCTTCCTCAAGATTGCCATTGAGGAAAGCAGTCTTCACATCCATCTGCCAGATTTCATAATCATAGAATGCAGCTATTGCAAGTAGAATTCGAATAAACTTTAACTTCGCCACTGGCGAAAAGGTTTCATCATAATCGATGCCATACCTTTGGGTATATCCATTAGCCACAAGCCTTGCCTTGTGCGTTTGTACCTTGCCTTGAGCATCAGTCTTTCTCTTAAAGACCCATTTGTATCCAATCGGTTTCACACCTTGGGGCAAATCAACCAAGCTCTACACTTGATTTTGGTACATAGAGTCTATTTCTCTTCCATGGCTTCTTGCCACCTCTCTGAGTCAATATCTTCTATTGCCTCAACGTAAGTCGTAGGGTCTTCCCCTTCTGACAAACCAACATCAAGTTCACTGATGTCTTCCACTGAGAGTGATTTTATCATTTATTCTCACATCTCCAATATGATATATAGGTATAGTTAGGCTATTAGGAAGATGAACCGATGAGTTTACTACTTTAATATTTTCAGTGAAATATTTGGATGAGCAAATAATATGATGTAATCCACCTGAGTCCAGTATCCATGGCTCATTAGAAATTTTATTTACAATACCTGACGCAAAGCCAACTATTGGCAGCTCTGGTGGTGGTGTTTCACTGGATGAACCAGGTTCTTGTCTCTTCTCATTCATGGCCAACATTTTCTGCAGCTGCTGGACTTGAGCTGGAGTGAATAGCAGGTAGCTACTACACTTCATTTGCGCTTTAGCCACTGTTGTAGCCTTGAGTGTAGCCACCCCTGCGTCCTCTACCTCTTCCATACCTTCCTCCTCCCCGGTTATCATAGCTAGGCTTCTTGAATGACTCAGGATAGCCAACAAGCCTATAGTAGGTCTCAGGATTGTGATTAGTCATCTTGCAAGTAAGACAGTAAAGATTCTTGTATTTTCTTTTCAAACCAACATTCATAGAAATGTTCTTAGTGTTATTCTCATCAAGCCTGACCTCTTTCTGTTTCTATTCTTGAACAACAAGAGAGAAAGCATCATCAATGTTGATCAAGGGCTTGGTCATAGTGATCTGGCTTCTTATATTATCATAAGAATCATTCAACCCCATAAGAAACTTGAATAGTTTCTTAACTTCATGCAGCTTCTCAAGATTCTGAGTGTGTGAGCATTTGCATTCTTTGAAAGAACAAGCATGGATAGGCTGGTATTCATCAAGCTCATCCCATATGTTACCAAGCTTGGTAAAGTAATCAACAACACTCATGGTACCTTGCTCAAGAGCATTCAGGTTCCTTTCCAGCTCATAGATTCTGACCTGATTAGGCCTTGAGTACCTAGCTTTGAATTTTCCCCAAGCACCTGCTGCACTTTTTGCAAACAGTATAGTGTTCTTGATGTCATCGGTAACCGAATGAACCATCCAAGAAAGGATTAAAGTGTTGCACTCTATCCATGATTTGAGATCAGAGTCAAAATCTTCAGGTTTAATGAGAATGCTATCAATGAAAGCAAGTTTGTTTCTTATGGTGAGATTCATTTTGAAAGCACGGTACCAAGTATGGTAGTTGCTTCCATCAAGAAGTGGGAGGATGGAGCCGGAAGTAGCATTGTCAGAGTGGTGGAGGTAGTAATGGCTCTGTGGATCTTCATGACTTGCCAAAGTTTCTTTGTCTTTGGAGCCGGAGCCAGTGTCGATTGTATCAGGCATAGTGAAGTGAAGGGTGAAAAGAGATGACTGATGAAGCTAAAAAAAAAAGATTGAAAGAAGATATAATGTGACCTAGGCTCTGATACCATGCCAAAATAGCTAACTGGAAGACATAAGAGAAGAAGGTTTTTTGTATTGAATGCGACGGAAGTTGGATGGGAACAGAGCAAGACGGTGAGCACATTTTATAGCTGCTCGTGTTGCCCTAATTCCTCTACAATTAGACAAATTGATAATGCTATCTTAAGTCCAATCGTACAATGATCAATAACCCTGATACAATTTGGCTAATACAAACAAGAAATGAGGAATGCGTGAGCTCCATTGATGAGCTGTGACGATGAACCCTAATAGTACTATTTTGTACAATCTTGAGCTCCTGCTTCGCTTCTGTTGTGTTTCATATTTTGAAAAATTCTCTCCAACGGTCTTTGATCATCATGCGCCTTAATTCGTCTGCTTAATCCGCTTTGTATCCAACACAGTAGTTCTTGTTCCTTTTCTCTTTTTGTTATGTTTCTTGTTCTTCTTGGAAGCTTGTTCTTGCTTTTGAATTTCAATACACCTTACCAACTCCGGTTGCTAATCCGAGCAGTCACCTCTATTCTCTTAGGTTCGACCTCCGGTCGACGCCATCAATCCTCCTGGTGACAAATCCACGGGGAATAGAACACAAGGAAAGTAGGGAAGGGAAGACTAGATTCTTGCTCAATGATTTTGACATTTAGTAATGCTCTCGTTCAGTGAGATTTGACCAATTTTAATGCTAGATCGTGTGGTGCGCAAATGTAAATTTTAGAAAAATGAGAAATCAGGAACGTGTTAATTATTACTACTTCGTTTAGTGATTTTGTAATGGTCTCGTTTAGTGAAGTTTGACCAATTTTATACGAAATGTTTGTTGGTGAATGTAATGCTTATGGCCTATTGTAACAAAAAAATTAGTAAAGTAATTAGGAGATCCAATAAGGAAAGTTTCCTTAGTCATACCTCTTTGATAAGTCCCACAACCATGTTTCCCATGACATGAAATTGCAAATCAAGCTCGTCCCCACATTATCAAGATCAGATTGTGACATTTCACTCACCTTATCCCTTGATTACAAAATTGTGAAAGTCTTTAAACTTTAAAACTTTAAACCCATTTTATCGGCTAATTTGTAAGAGGGTACTACAAGACTCGTGTGAGTAATGACTATCTTATATTTCTGAAGTGAAGTAATTAAAGAAATTTTCCATTCAGTTCAACTATATAAAATGCAATGTGTTTAACTCGGTATTGCTTAGTTATTCTTATAATATAAATAAAATTAATTCAGTTAAAGTTATTTAATTAATGTGTGTTTGTAAATGCTTTAAAAAATGATTTTTTGTTTTTTGGAGTAGTAAAGGTAGCTTCTTTTTTTTTTTTTTTAATTTCATTTTGACAAATTTTGCTGCAATTCCTCTTATACAATGAAATGGACGCTTTAAGTAGGTAGTATCTTTTCAACTAAAACAAGTACTTTACTTAAATTTAGCAAACGTTACAAATCTATAATTTCAAGTTGATTTCCAACTTATATTAAAAAGTGATAGAAATTCGGATAAAAAAACACTACAATTAACAGTTGATCAAGATCCGATCATCACTCAGCACCTACGTACTCAAAAACCCTATAAGCACCTGCTTTTGCATCGTCTGATCATCACTTTTTTATGTCTTTGCAATGCAGCGTTTATATATTTGCCCATACCAACCCATGTTTTAATTGCCAATAGAATCATTCGAGCGCATCTCAATGTTTCACTCGTCATTAATTGCATATTTTGAGTTTGAGAAGATGTGATGATGATTTAGACATGAGAATGTACGTAACTAAATTTATATTTGTCTCCTTAGAAATTTCTTATGGTGTGTTTTGTTAGTAATAATTTATCTTGGCTGGGGTAGGTTGTTTAATCACAGACCATGAGGGCCATTTTAAGCAATGCATAGCTAGTTTTGTAGGTAAATGTGACAACCACACTGCTGAGTTGTGAGCTATCCGTGTGGGCTTGCTTGCAGCCAGACAGCTTCAGATTTCATCCCTCATTATTAGAACTGACTCTCAGTATGCTTTGCATGTACTTTGCAGGGAGCTGGAGCCACCTCGTCCAGCCAGAGCTCTTCTGCATGATATCCGGGAGTTGATTCCAAATTTTGGGCCGTCTACATTCAGGGCATCTATAGGGAAGGAAACTCAGCAGCCGACCTCCTCTCTAAAGTTGCTAGTAGTAGATTTCGACATGAAGTAGTAGCAGAACTGTCCAGCACCATGGCTTCTCCAGTAGTGTCTTGGACATGGTACCTTTTGCCGGTTTGGTTGAAAAACTATGTAATCACGGACATATATGGGGTGACCACCCGACTTGTGGGTTCGGCCCTCGACCAAACTTTGTATAGTTTGTAGGATGAAATAAAACTGCTACTTCAAAAAAAAAAAAAAAAACTGATAGTAAGAATTTACTTGTTCGAGTTCTTGGCTCTTATACTAATTGAAAATGTGACCAGGATTCTACTGTGAAGTAAAGGGAAGGCCTTTATGGTATTGACTAATCCTTTGACCTTTAAACTGTCAAGTGTACGTACCGAGTAGCACCACATGTAGTTAATGAGCTAATGGATTTCTCCTTAAAAAAAAAAAGCTAATGATTTTTTTTAATAGGTTTGATCCAATATGGATGAATGGTGGACCCTGAGGCTCGGTGGGACATCCAGAGACTTTTGAGCTGATATGACTTTAACCATGTTTTATAACATCTGACCATCATGTTGTACGCCACTTGTTCTCGGACCAGGTTGGGCTCGAGAGGCATGTTCCTTTATGTAGCAGATGGTGCTTAGTTGGTGTGTTTGCTAAGGCCAACATACATGCTCACTCTAGACCGCCTAGATAGCTTTAGTCTGGCCCACCTGGATTAATCCTTAAAAGTTTTCCTTAGTTAGTCCTAGCAAACTTCACGTTGTAGGATATATTTTAATATCATCATATGCCCGTCCCCTAATTTTCAAGTATCTTGTTGGAACTATTCTTTTAGTGGATCAATCTTTGATTCTTGCTTCCAATGCCAAAATTAAGTTTTTTCTCTTGGATGAGTGAATGATGACATTTAACCAAAAAAAAAAGAAAAAAAAAAAAACTTAAATTGCGAAATATGTCCTTATTAAGGTATTTTCCAGATGACACAAACGGGATTTTCATCCTCCAACTGAAATAACAACTCTGCCCTCGTGATTAGTTGAGAATAACGGAAAAACCACAAGCGGACAACAAACAACATGTCACGTGTTTACACAGGGAAGCGACGTCACTCTCTATTTTAAACCGGCAATAACTTGAAAAATAAAAATGCAAAAAATAAATAAAAATCACCAACGACTTTATTTTTTCGAGATTTATAAATAGAGACTACTATTGGCTATGTTTGGAGCACCCCATCTCCGACTCCTAATTCTCTCTTAATTAAACTCAAAAAAAATCTAAAATATATTTTATATCAATATTACAATTTATGTTATTATTATTTTCATTTAATAATAAAAATATCTAAAACATTATCAACATTGAAACACATACCCTGTCCCTTCATTATGTCTGAATTTTTATGCTCTACCAAAATATTTCAATAGGGTAAGTACCTGCTATAATATTTCTAGTATTTTTGGTGGTTATGTTTCACTTGGATAAGTACTAATTATGCTACTATTTATGGTGCTGTAATATAAATTTGATAAGAACATATCAAATTCTAACTACCAGTTAGAATTAGGAAACTGGTAATATAATGTCACTTGGATGCAGAAGCGTTACATTCTAACATAACATAAATTTGAATGCAGAAGCGTTACATTCTGCCGCTCATTCGAAATGAAGGCCTTACAATGTTTTAAGCAATGCCGAATTAAACAACAATCTGAATACGAGTCTAGTAAAACTTCACCATTCCATGCAATATGACGTGTCTGTAGGTATTATCCCGATTTTGATTGTCTTGTCTTATTCTTGTTAAAATTGGTTCCAAGTTATATAATTATTAAAAGTGAACACTAATCTATCATACACAAAATTGGAGGAAAAATTAAACATGTTAATTGACCAAACTGCCCCCTGTATGAAAAACAAAATATATCAACTAAAAGGGTATTAAGGTAAATACAAAAAGGTTAAAGGTAGTTGTAACTACCTTTGCACATGTTTCGAAATCCCTCGCACAGAATTCGAAATACGTCACAAATCTCTCCTCAACCAAACGAGGTATTTCATTTAAAATCCCTGGAAATCTCTGTTTGTGGAAAATCAACCAAACAACATTCGGAGGGATTTGACACACTCAAATCCCTCCTCCAGCCCAAATAACATTCTGGGCTCAAATCCCTCCTCCCCATTCTCCAAATTTGTCATTCTTAACCAAACGCGCACTAACTCCCTGCCAGATGACAACTGATCGGCAAAAGTCGCTTCACATTTTCTTTCTTTTGTACAGAGAGAGCCGATCAGATCCACTTCTGAATCCTAAGCGCTTCAAGCAACTATCAGAGGTTTCTACCCTTTTCCCCTTAAAACTATGATGTTTATTCATCAAGGGCCACGTGAATCTCGACTTTTTTCACCCGATCCAAGTGAGGCTTGAATTGTGTATGTGAGAAGGTAATTTTTTCGTCGATCTGTGTCTTGGTCCTCCTTCTTCTGTTGTCTATTCCGTTCAAATTTATGTCGTAGAATTAGTGAGCCTTATTAGTCCGCGAACTAGTGGATCTTAAATCGCGATTTAAGAGCGCTCTGACGCTCTAAACGACAATTTGTGATTGGAACGCGAAACAATATTCAAAACACCCGAATTATGTTGCTAAAGGTAGGAGTAGTTGTAATATTTGCCGTTTAAAATAAAATAAAGTATACATATGTGAATGATTGTAATGGCGGATAATGGAGCTATGATTCCCATAAACAACTTATTAGACATCCACAAACTCCACAAGTCAAAGTGGCCCTAAATTTGTGGAGGGACCGTTAGTAGGCAGGGGGTTATTAAGCCTTAAAATTTCAGCCCTAATGATTCTCCAAAGGCCAATGATCTCTCTTTAACCTTTATCATCTTCATTTTGTGTTGACAAATGTAACTATCAATAGGTAGAACAAAAGGTGATTGGTGCACTGTTCCATTTGCACCACAAAATTTATATTACACGGACTAAACTAATATCCCATCGATATACTGCTTTATTTTTAAACGTAAAATATTTCGTATGATTATATTTGTACGTGAAAAAATATCAAATTAGCGAATATCCGATACCACAATTGGTGGAAAAATCAAAGTGTAGTAGTACTGTAGTAGTAAGAGATAAGCCTCCTCCATGTTAATTATGATCATTAAGACGAAATCAACCCCATATTAGCATCGTCATTAGGGGACCCTTTGTGTTCCAATTTGCCCCTAATTACAAAGTCCACACTTAAGCATAACCACCACAACGAAAAGGAAAAATAGAAAACCCAAAAAACCCTTTTTCTCTCTCCGGAGAGAAAACGCCGTCAAACCCACAACGCCGTTACTTCTTCACGTGACTCTGTAACAAACTATATAATCCAAAGTCACGTGACTTTCCGAAATGGCCCTTGAGCAGCTCAGCTTATCCCCTTCCACTGACGGCCGTCAACTCGCCGCCTCCGCCGACGGCGGCGGCGGCGGCGGGGATGAAGGGAGCAAAGCCGCCCGGTTGCCTCGGTGGACGAGGCAGGAGATTCTGGTCCTGATACAGGGGAAGAGGGTTACAGAAAGCCGGGTCAGGGTCGGACCGGGTTTCGGGTCGGGTCAGATCGAGCCGAAATGGGTGTCGGTGTCGTCGTATTGTAAGCGGCACGGTGTGAACCGGGGGCCGGTTCAGTGCAGGAAGAGGTGGAGTAATTTGGCAGGGGATTTCAAGAAGATTAAGGAGTGGGAGATGAAGAGGATGGATGAAACGGAGTCGTTTTGGGTGATGAGGAATGATTTGAGGAGGGAGAAGAAGCTGCCTGGGTTTTTTGATAGGGAGGTTTATGATATACTTGATGGTGGTGTAGCTGGTGGTGAGGAGGAGGTGGAGGTAGGTGGGAGTAGTAGTGGTGGGTTGGCTTTGGCGTTGGTGCCGGCGAGGATGGAGGAGGAGAGGGATGAGGGTGTGGATGTGGAGGTGGTGTTTGATAGTGGCCGGAGTGCGGCGGATGATGGGTTGTTTTCGGATTCCGAGCAGCCGGGACGGAGTGGGGAGGGTTCGGGGAAGGAGATTCCCGCCCCGGTTCCGATTTCAGGTTGAATACGTTTGATTTTTGCACGTTTTTATGTGTTCGAATAGTAATGAAAGTAGCGTTTTTTAGAAGTGTGTGGTATTGTATGTTAGGTTGGTGGTGAAGTTGTAAGAAAAGGTTTGATTTTAGGCATAGTAATGAAATGAGTAGGATGGAGGAAATGGTAAGAAGTAAATAAATGAATGAGATAGATTACCTGAGTGATAAACGCGTGCTAATTAGGAGAATTGTGTGGATATTAAGGTGTGTCTGTGATGCTACTAGTATAACACAAGTTTTGGTCTTCGTTGATATATAAATTTAACATGTTCTCCTGCCAGGATCGCTATTTAGTTCAGATTGTTTCTTTTTTGGGTATTAAGTTATCTATGTTATAGTGTAACTTAGCTTGTTAATTGTCATGCAAGAGCTGGAGGCTGGAACTATCTTCACCTTGCATTTGGAATTGTAGAATGATCATAAGCCATTGATTAAAAGTTTTGTTTTTGAGCTATGCTTTGGTTAACTGGAGTACTAACTAGTTAAGCTGTTCAGTCATTCTGTACGTTGCAAGTACACTTGAATGATTGTGCATTTGTGCTACAGTTTTTTTTTAGTGGAAATGTCTTTTAGCCATGTTTATTGTTGACCCTTCACAAGATGAATTATGTTTTGTTATATCGTTTTTGGACCTAAAATGATGATAGTGGAGGTAAATAGTTATGATAAAGCGATTGTTCTTTGATACAACTGAAGTGTATACTATCGTGATGAACAATGGTTTAAACTTCAACTGGACGAAGTATGGAGGCGTAATAGATAATTATGTGCTGGCACTAGATGTACTATTGGTCTATGTCTATAAATGATGGAACTTGTGTTCTGTTCATATGTTCTTGTAATTGGGGTGATACTGAATGGACTCTGTTGTTTGATATGTCAAACATGTTCTTAGGCATTTACACCCTGTCGTGAGAGATGTATTCCGATGAGCCATTGTGTTAGTTATAAAAGCGTTGAAGACAATTTTTTTGTTTTTCCTTTCTTGGTAATGTAGCCTGTTGGCACAAGGTTGGTACCTATAGTTGTTAGTGCATGAACAGTAGGACTCGAATGTCCAAGTTTATTATGTACCCACAGTTTTTCTATGCATGAAATAAATTTCTATTGATTTTTTTACTTTTTAATTCAAATGAACAGAGTTCTTGGTTCATTATTCACCAAGATGCCTAGCGCTGCTACATGCTGCTTATATCTGTAATCTTAGAAAAGTTTCCATTTTCATTAATGTCTATGATCACAAAGAAGTTTGAGTAACCACATTTGTATTGGTCTCCATGCAGTTGCAGAGAAGCAGTACGAATCACTTCCCAAAGAGTCTCCTGGCAAAGGTACTTGAGCTCAGTTCCATTTTTAACATTACAGTAGTACTTATCATTATTTCACATAGCTTCCTTATTCTACTTGGGTAAATTGGTGTGCATAATAGTTCAGAAACAATGGTTTATTATATTTTGCACTCTGGAATAAATAATGGTTTGAGGTTTTCAGCTGTATGGCCTTTTCTCAGAGACTTTTGGTTGCTAGCTAGCCCTGAATACTTGTATTCCAAGATTTAGGAATAGGATGCCACTTTACATGTCACTTTCAAGTTTCGATGTCAGTTCATCAGTTTCATTTTCCAAGTGTTTCCTAGTGTTTGATGCCTGTGTTGTACTTGTGCTTCTGGTATTTGAAGTCCCTATTATGCAAGCTCTCTCGCAGACGAATATTTTCACGCTGAAGTAATATCTGTATTAAATGTTTGCTTATTTTGTTGTGAAGTGCTGAGATTAATTAAGCAAATGTAGAAAGAATTGACTAAGTAGAGCAAATTCGGTGATTGATTGTACATGATGCTGAAAGATAGAAAATACATTGAGAAAAAAGCGTTTGCAATGACAGAAGTCGAATCTATAACGATCTCTCGAAAGCACCCTTTCCTAGTTAAACCTTTAATGAGTTGGCAAGAATAGTCTTAAACACTCATTTACTTGAATCATCTTATGTATTGCTTTATGTGCAGGCGTAAGCCATGAGAAGCAGCCTGTCCCTGAAGCTGAGGTTCGGAATGTACAAGAAGGAAAGAAAAGAAAGCGAAGTGCAACAGCAACCGGAGAGGGGGAAACTACTAATCTTGAGCAGCTGTTACTCGAAACCTTAGAGAAAAATGGCCAACTACTGAGCTCACAACTCGAAGCTCAGAACACACATCTCCAGTTGGACAGAGAGCAACGCAAAGACCATGCGAATAGCTTAATTGGAGTCCTTAACAAGCTCGCGGATGCACTGGGAAGAATAGCTGATAAGTTGTAGACAGAATTGCCCTCTTAGGTGTATAGAAAGAAACTGTTTTTAGTTGCTACTATTATTCTTGATTGTGAGAGAACCTTCATATGGGTTGCTTGCTGTAGATGATTCCTGCTTCTTCCTTCTGGTGATGCTATTTTTTAGGATTTTTAGTGATTTAAGTTATAATACTACACAGATTTATGTATTTGTTGGCATTGGGGGATATAGATACAGTTTAGTTTATTTGCTTTGGACAAGGTTTTATTTTATAAAATGAATTAGTTCAGTGATTCTTATGTGTTTGATTTTTATATGGTTTTCTTAAAGTAGGTATTTTATATGTTTGGGTTAGAAACTGAAAATAAAAGGGTGGGAGAGACCGAAAATGAAAATGTAAATAAATGAATGGGTAAATATTCATAACTTAGGTAAGAACTTTATTATATAATGTGGTTGTTTTAGAAATTTTAGAGTGGACAATCAATTAGGATATATGTTTATGGAGCTTGTTTATCATTTCATTCATTTGTAGATCGGTTGATCTATAATCAAAATACCTAGTAGTACTATTTATTTTTAGGAGCTTGTTTATCATTTGAAGATCGATTTATCTATGATCGAATTTTACAGTGTGCACACAAGGGCACGGTTTACACATAATTTTTCTGTTTTAGTCGACTCTACCGGTTTACTCCCACCGTAAACTACCCAGTTTGACTTTTTTCGGTTGACTCTCGATTACTCTTAAACTATAATGATAAAGCATTTGACGAAATCATATATGAAAATATAGAACTGAAATTTTCATAATATAATTTATTAAATATTGTATCATTATAGTTTAAGATTAATCGAGAGTCAAAGTTGAAAAATGTTGACCGAAAAAAGTAAAACTGGATAATTTCAAACGGGACAGAGGGAGTATTGAATTGTTGCCCATAAAAGAAAAAATCGGTTGAAACGGTGTCGCTCCTGCTGTTACTCTCTGTTCCATTATCGTCTTCTCCAAGGATCCAATTATCCAAATACCAGTAAATCAGCGCCTAATCGGTCTCAAATCTCAATCGACTTATCTCGAAATCACTGTAAGCATTCTTACAAACTAGTCTCAACATATGTTTTTCATTATGATGAAACAGAAGTTTCTCAATCTAAGTTTCCCTTCTCCCTCAGTGTTCATCAATTTCCTATTAGTTTTCACCTTATCAATCTGTGTTGTCTTTTGATCATCTTGTAGAGGAACGAACTTTTTTTCACCGTGTATTACAGCTCCAATTTGAATTGCAAGGCTTTATCGATATGTTTTAGGTCATAGTATAAGCTCTTAATCATATTCACTGTGATTTCTGATCGTATTCTTATATTAGTTTGATTTGATATTATCAATTTGTGTGCTAATGTCAATTTGTAAGTATGTTTTATTGCTCCTCTGGGGATTGCAAGTATAGGTCATAGGTGAGCTCTGGACCTGTACTCATCTTAAGTCAGTGGTTTTAATCTGATGTTCGTTTTATCGTTTTGTTAGTCTTGAGATTATCGATTCGTTTACTATTGCTGATCGGTGCAGAAAGATACATACGACTCGTATGATACGAGCATTTGTTCACTATACCCATTTTGGATTTCAAGGATTGATCAGTATGTTTTAGCTCTTTCATCTTATTCGTTGTGGCTGCATTATGATTTTAGGGTGTCATGGAAGTTGCTGGGAATCCAGTAAGAGTACAGTCCTTAGTGCGAGACGGAAAAACTGTAGCAGTCCCACCTCAATATGTGCAACCACCCGAGACCAGACCGCAGCGTAATGTTCGAAAAGAAAGTGATTGTAACGAGAAAACACCACCGACTGTTGACCTTTCCAGTAGCAATGTGGTTGAAGAATTGGGGCGAGCTTGCAGAGAATGGGGTGCGTTCCATTTGATCAACCATGGTGTTCCGGTTGAACTGCTGGATGAGATGAGGACGGTGGGAAAATCGTTTTTTGAGGACTGCTCTATGGAACAAAAGCTTAGTTATAGTTGTGATCCACATACACCGGCTTCCGAGGGGTATGGGAGTCGTATGCTGGTGGAGTCCAATGACACGGTTTTGGACTGGAGGGATTATTTTGACCACCATACTTTACCACTTTCACGCCGTAATTCATCTAAGTGGCCCCATTTTTCAGCCAATTACAGGTGAGTCTCTTCATTGTTGGATTGTCTGAGTGCTCTTACTTAGCCTGTAGATGTAATCCATCTCACTAGTTAGCTCGTTGTGTTCACATTATAAAAGGAGTTTCTTTCGGTTGCTTTTACAGAAGCAGGATCTATGGTTAACTTTGAGCACTAGTTTCTAGTTTCTTGTTTCTTGTTTCTGTTGTAGTGAAAAGAAGCCATAATCATATTGCAATAATTTACTTAAAACACTCGCTATACAATACCGTTCTCTCAAATCTTTCATGTAAAGTTTCTGGTTTTAGGCTACATGTTTCATAATCCTGATTGCCTTTGTTGAATAACTGATTACAGACAGGTCGTAGCAGAATATAGTGATAAAATAAATGCCTTGGCTCAGAAGTTACTGGGTTTGATTTCCGAGAGTTTGGGCCTGCCAGCTTCATGTATTGAAGATGCCGTAGGGGAATTTTATCAGAACATCACTATCAGTTATTACCCTCCTTGTCCACAGCCTGAACTGACACTTGGTCTGCAATCACATTCCGACATGGGTGCTATTACGCTTCTCATACAAGATGACGTCGGAGGCCTTGAGGTCTCCAAGGATGGAGAGTGGGTGTTCGTTAATCCAATATCAGATGCAATTCTTGTTATTTTGGCAGATCAAACTGAGGTACCATACTTGTTTAGTTATTTCCTCTGAAAAACGGATACTATTTCCACAGAGACCGTGACCACGCTCTTCTTTCAGGTTATTACCAATGGACAATACAGGAGTTCGGTACATCGGGCTATTACCAATGCCAAGAAATCACGGCTTTCTGTTGCCACATTCCACGACCCTGCAAAATCGAAAATCGTAGGCCCCGTTATCGAGCCGCCCATGTACAGGCCGGTGCGGTATGGTGATTATGTCTCATCATGGTACACCAAAGGGCCGGAAGGGAAACGTAACATTGATGCTCTCCTGATATAATAATCTGAACCGGCGTATATTTACTGAACAGCACTGCTGTTTATTACTTCCTCTGTTTTATTTACTTTCTTGAATTTTTTAAGTGTCGGTTTGCATTCAAATTAATACAACCCGTTCAGAAAAAATAATTAAAAAGAATATACTATTTAAACTTTCATAATATAAACTTTTTGGTAATCTTTTCGTTATAATTTGAGATTAATTTAAAGTCTAACATACACTGGAAAAAGTGACCGTAGTGTTAAATTTAAAATGAAAAAAATGATAGGGAGTAAATATTTTACTATAGGCTATGCTCATTGTAATTTTACTCGGATTCTTTCATTTCATTTCTTTCTTTTTTTTTATTTTTATTTTATTTTTTATTTTGTTATTTTTTTTAGTCCGGGTAAAGGTAGGACTCCTAGTTAGTGTCTTTTTAAACAGTACTAATTCTAATCCGAAACCAATTCTTACCTCACATGAGGTATAAGTGTATAACCGTATATATATTAAGAACGAGACCATATACCAAAAAACAGAGGGACTGCAGACCTGATTTGTGGAACCATGACCAAACGCAAGAAGCTTGAGAACAATTCTGCTGAAATTGTAGGATCCATAGATGATCTCTTAACACAGATTCTGCTCTGTCTTCCCGCAAAGTCACTTATTCGCTCCGGGCTAGTCTCGAAACACTGGCAATCCCTCATCAATGACCCGGGTTTCCGTCACCGGTTTCATTCCAAACAAAAACACCCTGTTCTTGGCCTCTTTTACTACTCTTGTGCTGTTGGAAGTGATGTTCGAAATGTTGATTATTTACCCTTGTGTAAATCTACAATCATGAATCTAGATCAGTTTAGCTTTATAATTGAGTATTCTTGCAATGGGCTATTGCTCTGCGAGGACAAAAGTCATTCGAACCGGTTCGTATGTAATCCTACCACAAGGCAAGTTATCTACATCCCTGAACCCGAGTATGTTGGGGAGTGGGACTCGGACAATCCGTTGTTCACCATGACCTTGTGCTTCGATCCCACCAAGTCGCCTTACTATAAAATCGTCTGTGTCTTGGAAATATATTCTGTTGAAGGGCAATACACCAACCAGATTCAGACTTATTCCTCTGAAACTGGCCTTTGGAGTTTAAGCATCGAGCAGATGACAGATCGACTGCGCCATGTAAAGGGAAAGTATTGGAACGGTGGCGTACACTGGATTGGTGATGCGAATTCTCTCTACTTAAATCTCGAAGACGGGGCAGTTAATACGTTTCCTTCTCCCCCAGAAGCCAGTGTTTTCTATCTTCTGATGAACGAACATTATTTTGGGGAATGTTGTGATCATATGCATTACATTACGTTTTATAGCTTGCCCCAGCTCAACATGTATGAACTGAAGAGGGATCGTTCTGAGTGGTTTCTCAAGTACCGAGTTGATTTATCATCGCAGTGCAGATATACTGGGAGGGCTTTTGGAGACCCTTACGATTCCATTAAGGTTCTTTATGTAGCGTATGGTCTAGAAGAAGACGAGCCATTGTTGGTTTTTGAGATTGGAGGCAAAGTAATTGGGTGCAATCTTGTTTCCAATACTTTCAAAGAGCTCTGCCTGCTGGATGGGGTTGTGATTAGTAGCAAAGGATTTCAATACATTGAGTCTCTTTGCTCTGTTTAGTACTACTGTACATGTTCCAGGTATAATATCTAGTTTAATGTATGGCATTTTCAGCTATTCCAGTTGAAGAAAATTCGGCGGCAAAAGATTTCACTTGGAACATTATATATGCTATATACCGTATAAATACAATGATTGATTTGTTCCTGAAGTAAGCATCTTTTTATTAGGCATCTACTATCTACTATGTTCCCTTCAAACTTACAAATTTGATACAAGACCAGGTTGTCATTGCTTGTTTGATTTATCATCACAATAAATCAAGCAACTTAATAATAAGATATGAATCAAATTTATCATACCAAACGATTTACCACATGCGCCAAATCAGGTAAACTCATGGATCAAATTTATCAATTTCCCCTATGACCCCTATGTAAATACAATGATTGATTTGTTCCTGAAGTAAGCATCTTTTTATTAGGCATCTACTATCTACTATGTTCCCTTCAAACTTACAAATTTGATACAAGACCAGGTTGTCATTGCTTGTTTGATTTATCATCACAACAAAATCAAGCAACTTAATAATAAGATATGAATCAAATTTATCATACCAAACGATTTACCACATGCGCCAAATCAGGTAAACTCATGGATCAAATTTATCAATTTCCCCTATGACCCCTATGTAAATACAATGATTGATTTGTTCCTGAAGTAAGCATCTTTTTATTAGGCATCTACTATGTTCCCTTCAAACTTACAATTTGATACAAGACCAGGTTGTCATTGCTTGTTTGATTTATCATCACAATAAATCAAGCAACTTAATAATAATAATAAGATATGAATCAAATTTATCGTAACCACCAAACGATTTACCACATGCGCCAAATCAGGTAAACTCATGGATCAAATTTATCAATTTCCCCTATGACCCCTATGTGTTACGGTGTAATAGTGCTCTCCTCTCCCCCATCTAATTATAACGTACCCGCCTCAATGACGTAATAATAATATACATTTCTTAATATAAACTACTTTGGTGTAATCAAGACATAATTTGGTGATGGGATCACAGTTGAATCTTAACTGGTCTTTCTATGGCTGCTAGCGGGATAATTCTTGACATGAAAATTACAAAAAAGTAGAAGAAGCGATGTATTAAAAACAGCGCTGAAGACCCATGCCAATGCTCCTGAGCAACCCTTTGACCCGGTAAAATGTAAGTAAAAGAACCAACACGAGCCCACGTATCCCAACTGGAATTGCGTGATCTGGCAATTTGTTACCATCTTCTTCCACATTGGACGATGTCCTATTGCACTAAGAAAGTAATAGGCGTACATTATCACGTGCACCACCGAATTTCCTATCACCCCTATTGGAAACATTGACTGTGGGACCGCCAACCATACGTAACACACCACCACTACCACGGCGTGGTGGTACACGTGGAGAAATGATAACCTTCTTGAGCGGGACTTGCTAAGTAGAATTAGTAGGGTGTCAACAAACTCTAAAACTTTTGATAGGTAAAACACGTGGCCCCAGAAGAAAATGGGCCCATGACGTGGGATATCAATGGGGAGGCATATGGACCACGTCGGGTTGTCAGGGGGTGTTTGGCGGAAGATGGAGAGGAGTGTGCCAGTAGCCATGATGAAGGAGAGGAAGCAGAGGAGGAGGCTATGTGAGGCGGAGATGAAGCGGAGGGTGGTAGAGGTGATGGTGGGGAGGAGAGGAAAGCGGTGGAGGAGGAACGTTAGGGTGAGGTAGGTGGAGATTGTTAGGGTGGGGAAGAGTAGTGAGGCTCCGACGGTGCGTTGCAGGTCCCATTCAAAGTGGCTGATGATTGGGTGGTCTACCAGCCAATAGTGCATTGCCTTGTAGAGAGTCGTCATGGATTAGCTAGGATTTGTTTATGTTTGGGATTAAGATGGTTAATCTTATAAAGAATTCTCCCTAACGGGGATTTTACTTACATATATAAAGAGAATGTGATGATGGGGTTTTAAGCTTGGTTGTTTAAGACGTCATTATGCACATTACGGCAACAAGTTTAATTTGAGTAAGATTGGTTTGATTGGTGTCGATATAATAATAAATAATATACTTGAATACATGTTAAGATAGTTGAATAAATTGGTTTGATTGTATTTGCATGCATATAATTTTTGCGTCGCTGTGCCATTGATGGAACGTAAGTTCCCAGTTTAACTTGCTTGTTTAGTAGTAAACTTATTTAGTGTGGTAACGAAGGCAGCGTATTAATTAGATCAAAACCCGGTCAGTAAAAATTGAATTAAACTTATTTATAATATAAAAATAATTAAATAAATTTAAAGTGAATTGAACACTAATTTGAACTAAACTAAATTGAATGCCTTTTAAACAAGAAAAAAAATAAAATAAAAAAAATAAAACGAGCTAACACAATAGAATTCTCAACCTCCTTTCTAGCTCTTTTCCCATCTAGAGAACTCTAAGCACGCGTTTACTTCTGAGCCCTTATCAGACAAATACAGTATGGGCTACAATGTTTTTTTGCCCGAGCCTTTCTATGAGAATGTCTACCCCATTAATCCGGCTTTGGTCCAATTATTTTTGGGCAGGTAATTCCGCACATGGCGGTGACCCACTCTCTCAGCCAAGAAAGCTATTATCTAGCCATAAGGCCAGTTGACGGGCACCAGCCAATGAGATTGCTGCCCCTACCTACTCTCTTGGTCAGCTGAGAGGAATTATCCGTCTAAATATGGTGACCAAATGGTGCCAACGTATTCTCCAACAGTTCATTACCGCCGTTATCTGCAAAAACCAAACGGCTGCTAAAGAATAGAAAATGGTGAAACTTTCATGGTGCTTTCTATTCTCATTCTCAGGTCGGCTTCGTACCAACCTAAACGTAGATCTTTATTATATATTTTATTCTACTTTATTAAATTTTGATAAAATATAGAAATGTGCAGTTATACCCCTACTTTCAAAAAATTCATTTAAATAATTTAAGTAAGTTCTTACTATTTTATAAGTATTAAATTAAAAATAAAAATTTACTTTAACTAAAATTAAAATTAACCAATATATATCAAATTAATTTCAACAACAATTCAATGGAATATTCGTTTTCCATAATCTAATTGCACTAGCTATCAACATTTGTAGAGGATAATAACAGATGCTTATTTTTTTAGCTACGAAGCATATTATTTAGAAGTGTTCGATAATTTATGTATCATTAAAATGGATAAATTAATTGTGATCAATTAACTTTGGTTTGTGATTAAGATTAATTAATAAGGTTTACGTATATGTAATCATATAAATTGAAATTAAGGACATTACAGTTAATTTGTATTTTCGTGGTGATTTTTAATGTTAAAGAAAATTAATTATAATCCATCGTACCAAAAATGACTTTGAACCGAAATGAATGGATGAGATTAAATTAAGCGCCACATGACAACTATTGAATGAATACCTGAGTTTAGGTCGGTACAGAGTCGATCTGAGAATAAAAATCCCCAACTTTCATTCGACCAAGTCGTTTTACTATAAAAGTAGTTACATACAAACATATGGATGACTTGTTTATCCACAATAGGGCGGACCCATAATTTAAAATTTGGAAATGAAAATTTTATATATAAGAGGTTATTTGAGAAGTTTGGAGGGAGATAAACTTATGAAAAGTTGACAACATTAATTATAAAAAAATTCATTTTAGAAATTTTGCAGGTGCCGACACCGCACAATGTCCCTCCTCCCTTATGGATAGTATATACTCACTAGGTTATCTCTAAAGCTTCCTGTTTACTATTACCAGAACAATTTTCAAAAATAATTAAAATTAAATAAGAATTTGGAATAAAATTATTAATTATAACTTTACATGCATAATTACTTAAAGTTGAAGTTTATAATCCTTGCAAACTTTTTTTAATACTTTTATTTATTTTTAAAAAATTATTCTAGCAATAACAAACATGAAGATTGAGAGAGAACGGGGAGTATAATAAAAAGATCATATATTAGAAACCCTAAACCTTCTTCGATTCTTTCCTCCCAGTCCTCGCCATATATTGTCTTACCACCACCATGATATCAAAGAAGAAATCCAGGAGATCCGCAGCTGCTAAAACAGTAGGTTCCATTGATGATATCTTAACTCTGATATTAGTTCATCTTCCAGTTAAGTTTGTTATTCGCTTTGAGTTGGTATGCAAACAATTGCATTCTATCATCAACAACCCCGAGTTTCGCCATGTACATGTTAAGTTCCAAACGTATATCCAACACCCCTGTTGGCCTGTTTTATAACTTTTCAAATAAAAGGACTAATCGTGTATTCGTGTTCATGAAGTTGATTATGTACCCTTCTTCTCCTCGGTTAACAACTCAACAACTATCAACCCAGATTATCAGAAGAATGGGATTATAGTTAGCTAGGTAGTCTTGTAACGGACTATTGCTCGGAACCAGGGATAGTAAAGCCGACGTCGGCTATGCAACTAATACTACCGCGAGGTGGTTTGTATGTAATCCAACCACCAGACAAGTTGCCACCATCCCTCAGCGACCCCGACCTAAACGGGACACGGTGCATGACGACTCACATGTAACCTTGTGCTTTGATCCCACCAAGTCGCCATACTATAAAATCGTTTATATCGTGTTTCTCGTAAGCCACGGTTAATTTCTCAAATCCAAATCTATTCATCACAAACTGGTCTTTGGAGTTCATCAATTGTTAAGCAAGAAACTGGAGTTGAACGTACAGTATCCCCCTTATGTTCTAGAAACTGGAGTTGAACGGTATCCCCGTTATGTTGTGACCGTGTGAATTATGTTGATTTTCATTGGTTGGCAGTTGTCAACATCTGTGAACTGAAGAGGGATCGTTCTGAGTGGTTTCTCAAGTATAAGGTTTAGCTTTCTTTATCATTACCTACTGATCGAAACAAATTCTATAGGGCACAGTCACCGTGTGTAGTTCATGGCGAAAAGGAGAAGGATGCTGTATTGGTTTTCCAGAATGCTGGTAAAATCGTACAATGGAATCTTCTTGTTTCCAAAACCTTACAAGAGTTATGTACATTGGAGCAAAATATGGATAGAATGGAAACTACGGATGTGTGTCCGTACATGGAATCTCTTTGCTTGGTATAGTACTTGCTGCTATATTTTTAGTTTAATGTTTTGCGTTTCCAGGTATTTAATTCAATATATGCAAGATTAAGTTTCAGGTATTGTAATTCAATCAGCAGTATATTATTCTGTTTCTTCCATACCATTTTTTGTCTGCATATTACAGTACTCGAGCTCCTGAGGTTTACATAAGTGATGATTCTATTGAATGCCAACTTACTCCTTATCAGTATAAATCAAACAGTTCATATTGGATCGCTCAGAAAAGATATCGAACAGAACAGAATACACAGTTTGCAACTTTCCGTTTTTGCTTTATTTAGCAGTAGTACTTCTTGTTACTTAATTTTGCCACTTTCCCCTGCATTTGCTCCCCTGTTTTTGAGGTTTTGAAACTTTGCCTGTGTGTGTTCTTTCAAATGTTCAGACTAGTCGCATTAGCTCGTTGTTTCTTGACTCGAATGTGCATATGGAACTAATTCTGTTCGTTGTCATTGGTTTCGTTATTTCCACCTATCAGCATATTAGGCCTTTTCAAATGGGTCATCCAGATCAACAAACTGACAAGATCCTTCAGTTGGTTTCTTACATGAAGAATGGAGAAAAAAGTCTTTGCAAGTTAAACACTATTTATATGTGATGATGTTGTCTTGGCAGAAACCTAAAATTTGCTCTCTCCTGCAGTAGTTTAACGATTTTACTTCAATTCACAAGTGTAGTAATTGTCCCAAAAGCAAAAAGGAAGACATATTATGTTTCTCTGTAGTCTATTTAGTACTAAAAAACTCACATTAAAGACTGATGTTATGTTAACTCACTCTTCTCAGCTGTACGACAGGATCTTATCTGAATTCTGATAAAATTTGTCAAACAGACCTAGCAACGATTAACGACAGGATCTCACGTTCTTCAGGTTGAAAGAGTACGGAAGCAAAGTACCCGTTTGCCAAATGAGGGATTTTACTGGGTGGTTGTTGATGATTTGGAGTAGATATCATCTGGCAATTTGCTCAGAAAGTTATCATCATCATCATCGATGGGGCTTAACCTTATTCTCGATGATGACATTATTAACTGTAAAAGAGGCAAGATACGGATGAAAACTTACCTTGAGTGCTGACGGACAATCAATCTTCTAGGGTTTATTCTGGACTTAGCATTTTGAATTCGCGATTGTAAATGGGAACAAGAATTTGGCATTATTTAAGTGATGGACAAGAGTAGTTTTGGCCTTTGGGAGCAGGCACACCGTATCGACAGTAGAATCACATGACATGATATGGAGTCAATTACTTTGCTGCCCGCTATCTTTCTCCGTGCCGGTTAGAGAATTTTGTCATTCCTTTCTCTCATAACTAAATCGGTGATAAGTATCATACAACAGTTTATTATCTTACTAATAGGAATTTTGCACCGTGTTACACCATGTCAAGTGTCCCGGTTAACAAAAGGATGCATGAACAAATGCACATCTAGAAATAAAAAGCACATGATCGCTCGGGAGAGAAAAAAATACACTCGCAAGGGGAATAGTCCAAACAGAAGATCATCACATTTAACTTAATGTGCAAAATCCATTGATAGTACAAAAGATGCATGAACACCACCATACAATTCTGTTCCAAAACACATCGAAAATAGGTTGCAGGACCGTTAGACATAGTTAACACTTACAAAATGTTTAGGTTTAGAAGTATTGCATCATATTCCATACAGACCACACACAAAAGGGCCTGAAAGTTGCAGTGCATGTTTGGATTTGGAACTTCAGTTCAGTCCAATTTCTTTACCTTGATAATTCTTCCACTCTTTGAAGACTTTACTAGTTGTTGCTCCTTTTTTCCTGCAGGAATTATACCTACATTGATGGAATTATAAACAAAACATAAACAACATGCACCGTATTTCAATTGGAATTATAAACATATTGTTACCTAATTTTGATAGGTTCTTGATAATCAAAGCATATATCTGGCATCAAAGTATACACACTTAAGAAATTGGTACAATTTCTCATGATGATCATCCGTAGAAATAGTGCCGCATTTAATGTTATGAGATGATGGAAGAAGATAAAGGACTGTAGCCTGTGGCAGACTGAATTCACAAGCGACAGAGAGGCCACAAACTCTGCAAAGCAAATAAGAAAATTTCACATTGACCCCTTAACTAATTGACTCTCCTTAAAATGGCCCGTTCTAAAGTCCAATATTACACTTCCAACCCATAAGCTCTCTCATCTAACCACCCAAGTTACTTGAAATTACAGAAAAATACCCGATAAAGTATCCTACAGTAATGTGCTACAGTTTATGAATAGTCCTACCCCATTTTGGTTTATTAGATCTTGGTAGATTTATCCGCAAAACCAAACAACGATGCTATCGTTCGAGATTTGGTATGCGAAATTTGAGCTTTGTTTCCGATTCCTATACGGCTAGGCCACCTAGACTCAAGTCGAACTATGTACTAAAGGTCTTGTATGAATGTATATTTCAATGGTGTTATGTGTTATGTTTCAGAATTCTGAAAAGAATTGAATATGAACGATTCGTTCAAGCTTCGAGCTCTCTTTCTTATACATAAGATTTGGAACCTAATTTCACAACAAGATGTAAGCAAATAACAGAAAATAAAATCTTCAAACAAGCCGAAATTACAGATCTTGAGTTTTCTTGGAATGAAAATACGAAGTCTGAGAGAGGATCAGAACACTATTTGCAAATTAGCAGAACCAATTAAACACCATAGCAGCTTCGCTCCAAGATGCTACAGAACAGCCACATCAAGACAAGCAAATAACATAATTTGTATAGAATAGACGATGGAGTAAAGTAGTATGTACTGGTATAGTATTCGTATTAAATCCTCCGCCATCTGCATACTGCAATAATAAAATTTCTTGCCTGGCAAAAACGATATGATGTTGATGTTCCTACTTGTCAACCAACTGAAACATCAAGAACTGGAAACATAGAGTACCCTTATAGCAAATACAGTGACCAATTGGCATTAGTTAATTTGTACAAAAGTGAAGTGCAAGACTTACAATTTCCTTAAAAAGGATATGTGCTCTGCTGAATTAATTGCCGGAGCGGATACCAATATAAATTGGAATTAAAAAAAATTGAACAGTAATACATTATACGCGGTTTGCCAATATCCGTTTTTGCTTTATTTAGCAGTACTTCTTGTTTCTTAATTGGTTTCGTTAATTCCATGCACCTATCTGCAAAATTAAGCCTACTTTCATGTAAACAGAAGAAAAGAAATGAAGCTGCATGTCTACTTAAAGAATATTTACACGGATTCATCAGTCACACAGCTACCCATTTTGACTGTTGATCGCTAAAGGCCAATTAAACAAGCGGAGGAATCATCAATTATGGAATACTCAGAACGAAGAAGGAAGAAGTCAGATCTGGAGTAGTTAATGATCTAGTATACTCTTTAATTGGATCAAACTAATCCTAAATAAATAATGAACATTTGCAATTTCAAGATTGAATCTCATCGCTAGTGGCAATTTCAAGATTAAATCTCATCCCACTTAATTAATTAAGTAAAATTGCATTACCTCCTATATTTCAAGGTCCTTTGCACTTTTGGTTTCATGTTAGTCTATGTTGGCCCATTAGATTTGGCCATACTAGAACAACCCATTTACCCCAAGCCCATCATTCTTCTACTTAACCTAGTTAGTTTAGATGAATGAGAAGATCTCTTCTCTGTAAAAAGAAACGGCAGCCACCAAATATACTCCCCCAATTCGCCATTAAACCTCGAAGAAAAGCTAGATCTTGGTAGTCTTTGTGTTATACCTTCTTCTTCTCTTCTTCTCCTCTTGTGTCCCTTAGTGGGTGTGGTGGGCTTGTGTTGGTCGACATCTTGTGGTCTTGGTGGTGCACTTTATTGGAGAGGTTAACCGGCTAAAGGAATTGCTGAGCCGACGACGAATTATTGATCTTGAATTTTCATTACAGTGGCACCAGAGCTTGGTTCTTGTTAATTCGTCGTAGTTCGGATTCGTGGCTGATTTGGGTTTGTCCCAATTCGTTTGGGAGTCAGATCGATCGACCCATAGTTTTTTATTGGTGAGTTAGCTGTCCGATCTGTTCGTTGGGGCCGTAGTGCTGCTCCTGTGCGTTCTGTGTTGCGGTTTGGTTGCTGCAACGGACTGGAGTTTGAGTCGCTGCTTAGTGCGGCTGTTGCTGTCCAGTTCGTTCGTTCCTTGCTGCCTGGGTCAGTTCGTACTGTACTGCAACTGTTCATTCTGCTGTTGTTGCTGAGTTTGCTGTTGCTATTTGGATTTGCGTTTGGAGGTCTGCCTCTACAATTCTCTATCTCTGCTTCCGCTCTTGCGTACTCCAGCTACGCTCGGTAAGTCTAAATTTTCAGTCAGAAAATTTAGCTCAGGTAAAATTGGCTTAAAACCCTTAGTGACCGGGTGCCCCGGTATAGGTTGGAGCCGTGCTGTTTATTTTCTGTTAGTCCGGATGCTCGGCTGGTTATGTGATTGCATTTCTGTGGCATTTTTTTTTATTTTTCTCGTTTTTTATGGCTTCCATTATGTATGGCATAATTCCATTTAACGGTAAAAATAATTTTGATGTTGGGGACAGAAAGTTAAGTGTGCCCTACAGCAACAGAAATGTTATAAAGCAATTACTGAAAATATTCTGCTACTGATGATGAGGAGAAACAATCTGATATGAATGAATTGGGCATGCTCTACTATTTATTTGTATCTTTCTGACTCTGTGATTAGGAAGGTTGGAATTCTTGAATCTGCTAAAGAGCTTTGGAATAAACTTGTTGAACTGTACACTGATACCTCTTTGCCTGGAAAGATGCTCTTACTTGAAAGATTCTTTAGGTTTAAACTTGATTTAACTAAGGATATTGATTGGAATCTTGATGTGTTCACTAAGCTGGTACAAGATATTAAGATGTCTGGTGATGAGCATATAGATGAATACACGCCTATTATTTTGTTGAATGCTATTCCTGATTCATACAATGATGTTAAATCTGCTATTAAGTATGGTAGAGATAATATTACTCTTGATATTGTTGTGAATGGCTTGAAAAACAAAGAACTTGATTTGTTACAAAATAAAGGTGGTGCTAGTTCTTCTAGAGATTCTGGTGAGGTTATGCATGTGAGGGGTAGGTCTCAAACTAGGAGTCAACCCAAAAGCATGATAACAATGGTAAGAAACCTTTTGTGCAAGCAAAGAGGAGGTCTAAGTCTAGGAAAAGAAAGTGTTACAATTGTGGTGATCCAAATCACTTTATTAAAGATTGTCCCAAAAAGGTTAATGCGCATGCTAATGTGGCTATTCATGATATGGGTGATGTGTTAATGCTATGTGATCATGGTTATGTGAACTCTGTGACCTCCTTGTCTGAACATGAGTGGTTAATTGATTCTGGTTGTACCTTCCACATGTCTCCTTTTAGAAATTTGTTTTCTAATTATAAAGAGCTTGAAAATTGCTATGTGTCTTTAGCAAATGAGAAAAAGTGCAATGTCTTAGGAACGGGTGATGTATGTCTTAAGTTTTCTTCTGGCTCTGTGTTTACTTTGAAGAATGTGCGCCATGTTCCTGATTTGCGCTATAATTTGCTTTCTTGTGCTGCTCTTGAGGATGATGGTTTGGAGGGAAAGTGGGGGAATGGGACTATGAAAATCTTGAAGGGTTCTCTTGTTTTGTTTAAGGCTGAAAAGAAAAATAACTTGTATGTTTGTCGTGCTGAACCTGTTCTTGGCTATGTGAATGCTGTGAAAGATGATAAATCTGTGTTATGGCATAATAGGTTAGGACATATGAGTAATAAAGGTCTTGACATCATGCATAGGAGTGGTCATTTTGGTGATGATTGTGTGACTTCTGTGCAATTTTGTGAATCATGTGTTTTAGGTAAACAACACAAGATTAAGTTCCCCGTTTCCTCTTACCCCAATGTGACTAAGTGTTCTGATGTGCTTGAATATGTTCATGCGGATGTGTGGGGTCCTGCTAGTGTCTCTACTCATGGAGGGAAACACTATTTCTTGTCTTTGATTGATGACTTTTCCCGAAAAGTTTGGGTCTGTCTGTTAGAAAGAAAATCTGATGTTTTTGATAAGTTTAAAAACTGGAAGGTTCTTGTTGAGATACAATCAGGAAAGAAAATAAAGTGCTTAGAACTGATAATGGTCTTGAGTTTGCAATAAGGAACTTGATGGTTTATGTGCTTCTTTTGGTATTAAGCGTCATAGAACTGTTCCTTACACCCCGCAACAAAATGGTGTTGTTGAAAGAATGAATAGAACTCTTCTAGAGAAAGTGAGGTGTATGTTGCCTCATCTGGGCTCTCTAAGAAGTTTTGGGGTGAAGCTTTATGTGCTGCGACTTATCTCATAAATAGGTCGCCTTCTGTTCCCTTAGGAGGGAAATGCCCAGAAGTTGTTTTCACTGGAAAACCACTTGATTTGTCTAATGTGAAAGTATTTGGTTGTGCTGCATATGTTCATCAAAAGGGTGATAAACTTGATCCTAGGTCTAAGAAATGTATTTTCTTGGGTTATCCTGAAGGGGTTAAGGGTTATAGATTGTGGAATAGACATGAACCTGGCTTTAAAGTTGTGATAAGTAGAGATGTGATATTCAATGAGACTGAATTTCCTTGCTTATCTGTGCCTTTGACTGTTTCTGGTTCCAAATCTGATGGTGCTTCCATTAAGGTGGAGCACATGCCTGCTAATTTCCTGTTAAGCATGATGAAAATTCTCTTGATATGCCTAATGTGTTAGATGAACATAATGTGCTAGATGAGCATGATGTGTTAGATGAGCATGAGGTGTCTAATGAAAATGTGCATGATAATTTGCCAAATGAGCATGATGTGCATGATGAGCATGATGAACATGAATTGCATGACTATGCCCTTACTAGGGATAGAGTAAAGAGAGTTCCTAAGAAAAATCCAAATATTTTCAATAATGACTTTGTGAGCAATATTTCTGTTTTTGCCTTCAATGTGTTTGAATCTCTTGCTTGCAATGAACCGAAAACTTATGATGAAGCTTTGAAATCTAAACAATCTGATAAGTGGCGTGTGGCCATGAAAGTGAGATGGACTCCTTACGTGTCAATGAAACTTGGGTTCTTGTTCCTAAACCTGATAACTGTTCTATTGTGGAATGTAAGTGGTTGTTTAAGGTTAAGGAAGAGTCTGAAAATGTTAGATTTAAAGCTAGGCTTGTTGCTAAGGGATTTACTCAAAAGGAGGGAATAGACTATGCTGAAATCTTTGCTCCTGTTGTTAAATTCACTACTGTTAGAATGATACTTGCTTTAGTTGCTCATTTTGATTGGGAAATGAAACAAATGGATGTGACTACTGCTTTCTTGCATGGTGAACTTGACAAGGTGATTTATATGAAACAACCTGAGGGATTTGTAGATCCCAAGAAGCGTGATTATGTGTGTCTGTTGAAAAAGTCTTTGTATGGTCTTAAACAGTCACCTAGGCAATGGAACATAAGATTTGACAAGTGCATGCAATCTTTGGAATTTGTCAAAAGTCATTCTGATCCTTGCTTGTATTTTAAGAATACTGCTTCTGTGCCTTTGTTTCTATTGATCTATGTGGATGATATGTTGATTATCAGTCCTTGCTTGAAGTCTATTGCGCATGTGCAAAAGTGTCTTTGTGAAAACTTTGCTATGAAAGACTTAGGAGATGCAAAAGGATTCTTGGCATAAACATTGTTAGGGATAGAAATAAATCTACTCTTGTGTTAAATCAGATTTCATATGTTGAAAAGATTTTGAGTAAATTTAACATGTTGTCTGCTGATCCTACGGATGTGCCTCTTGCTTCCCACTTTGTGTTAAATAAGTATCAGTCTCCCAAGACTGATTCTGAAATTAATAGTATGAAGAAGGTGCCTTATGCAAATGCTATAGGTTCAGTCATGTACCTCATGGTTAGTTCTAGACCTGATCTTGCTTACCCTATGAGTTGTTTAAGCAAATATATGTCTAATCCTGGTATGCCTCATTGGAATGCTTTGAAGTGGCTTCTGAGATATTTGATATCATCTGTGAATTTTGGCTTGACTTTCTCTAAGTGCTCTGAAGGTGTGAAACTTGTTGGCTATGCTGATTCTAATTATGCTAAAGATAGTGATAATGGTAAATCCACCACTTCCTATGTGTTTACCTTCTGTGGTTCGTGCATTAGTTGGAAATCTCAATTACAACCTATTGTTTCCATATCTACTACTGAAGCTGAGTATATTGCTCTTACTGAAGCTTTCAAAGAAGCTATGTGGTTAAAGGGTCTTGTGTCTGAAATTGGTTTTCTTGAACAAGATGTGGTTGTGTTCTCTGATAGTCAATCTGCTATTCACCTTTGTAAGAACCCTGTGTTTCATGATAGGACTAAGCATATAAATGTTAGGTTCCATTTCATTCGTGATATAGTTGAAAAGGGTATTATTAAGTTGGCCAAGGTTGCTTCTCAGTTTAATCCTGCTGATATGGGTACTAAGTGTTTGCCTGTTAATAAACTTTTGTCGTGTCAGAGGATGTTAAACTTTGATATTAGATGATTGCTTTGTGTATGTATTATCTCGCATGTCATACTTTGTGTTTGCTATGCTTGATAGTCATCTTTGTGGTTGCATCGCATGCTTTGTGTATGTTATGCTTATATATGTCTTTGTGATTGCTTTGCATGCTTTGTGTGTTGCTTTGCATGGTAATTGCCTACTTGCTTTGTATGCTTTGTGTGTGCGGCCCCTGGTTATTACCCATTGATCTTTGTGATCATAGAGTTTTCTTTGTGGATACTCAACTTCCACTTGCTTTTTCTTTGTGAACTTGTAGGTGGGTCGGCGATGATGAGTCCTCCGGTTCCTACGTCCTTAGTGCACCATCGTGGGCCAAAGGTGGAGATTGTTAGTCTATGTTGGCCCATTAGATTTGGCCCAGACTAGAACAAACCCATTTACCCCAAGCCCATCATTCTCTACTTAACCTAGTTAGTTTAGATGAATGAGAAGATCTCTTCTCTGTAAAAGAAACGGCAGCCACCAAATATACTCCCCAATTCGCCATTAAACCTCGAAGAAAAGCTAGATCTTGGTAGTCTTTGTGTTATACCTTCTTCTTCTCTTCTTCTCCTCTTTGTGTCCCTTAGTGGGTGTGGTGGGCTTGTGTTGGTCGACATCTTGTGGTCTTGGTGGTGCACTTTATTGGAGAGGTTAACCGGGCTAAAGGAATTGCTGAGCCGACGACGAATTATTGATCTTGAATTTTCATTACAGGGTTCATGATGATTTTTTTTGTCAAAATTGGTCCCTGACCGTATTTTATACATATTGCAACCTAATATTAAATTTTTAAAACTAAAGTAAAGATAATATTATGAATCTAGAAAAATGATTACTATTATAGAAAAACTCTAAAAAAGGCAATAATAAACTATTTCCATAAAAGTATAAATACTTTAAAACTTTCCTTATGACTTTGATCGGACATCTTGTGTCGTGGAAGTTCTATAGAGAGGTTAACATAACTTCCATGGAAGCATGTGGAAGCTTGATAAATTAGTCAAGGGGATCCAATAACATGGGAAATCGAGGAAGGAGCCAAGGAGGGACTTATAATGCAAATAGTAATTTTGGACGGTGGATGTATTGTACAAGTATTTGAATACGGGGACCAAAAAAGGAAGGTACTCTAAGTTGGGTGATAAAATGCAATTTATCCCACTTAATAAAACTGACTAGCATTGTCTGTCCGCATTGAGTTAAAACTGGGCATCCTTTCCATTCCTTCTCAGCTGAACTACTAAGTAGCATCTCTCAGGTAAAATTAAGATTTATTATATCAATTCCGGTCGAATCGTGCATAGGTATAACTTGAATATTGCTAATATGCTATTCTGTGAACAGGCATGGCAGCGTACGCAGCTTTCATTTCTCTGGTGCATCTCATGGAGCAAGTCCAGCTGTATCATGATCGCCACAAAATCTTTAACAAAAAGCAACTCCGAAATCTTGAATCTCTCAGTGAAAAGGTTAGTTTCTTGCAAGATTTTTTTGAAACTTACTCCTTGGGAATAGTAAAGAAGCAGTAGATTTGGAGTGTCGAAACGTAGGTGCAGCTTATGCTGTAGAAGATGTTGTCGAGTCCTATATTGTAGATGATATTCATGTTAAACTGAAGAGTTTACAGAAGAAGAATATATTAAAGCTAAATGTTTTTGGCACATCCCAAACTTCTGTTTTCTCTCGAGATGTTGCTCAAGTCATTCAACAGATTGACTTTATCAAGAAAGAACTACTCGAGTACAAAACCAAGAATAGAGTGTGTAAGATTGATGGTGTCCCACAGTTGAAAGAACCACAGCAAGCTGGTTCATTCAGAATTCCCAACACTGGGGATGACGATGATACTGTGGTGGGTTTTGATGACATCTCGATTTCTGTCATGGAAAAACTCATTATGCAACAATCTAACTTGCAAGTCATTGCGATTACTGGGATGGGTGGCTCGGGGAAATCTACTCTAGCTAAGAAAGCCTATGATAGTCTGCGTAAAATGCAACACTTTGACAGATGTGGATGGGTTACTATTTCTCAAGAATTTAATGTCAAAGATGTGTTGTTAGGGCTGCTGCGTGAAACTGGGTATTCGATGAATCAGAGTGGAGAACAAAGTTATCAGGATTTAGGAGAAAAACTACACAAACATTTGTTTGGTCGGAGGTTTCTCATAGTGATAGATGACATTTGGAGTGATGATGCATGGAATAAAATAAAAGGTTCCTTCCAAATAATATGAACAGGAGCAGAATTGTGATTGCTACTAGGATGTCCAGTTTGGCTAATGATATTGGCTGTTTTCACAGTTTTAAGATGAATCCTTTAGGTAAAGATGATAGCTGGACTCTGTTGTGTAGCAAGGTATTTGGCAGAAAACCTTGTCCCCCGGAATTGGAGAGAGTTGGGAGAGAAGTTGCGGAGAAATGCCAAGGACTCCCTATGTCCATAGTGGTGATTGGAGGGCTCCTCAGGAGGTGTATTGAGCAAGAATACTGAGAGTATATTAAGAAAGATGTAAGTGCAAGTGTGAATTCCCATGAGAATGGGCAATGTTTGGATTTGTTGTACATGAGTTACAATCACTTGCCTATACAGCTAAAACCGTGTTTCCTTTATTTTGGAATGTTTCCCGAGGATTCTGAGATACATGTCAGTGAGCTTGTCAAGTTATGGGTAGCTGAAAGATTAATAAACGGGAAGAACAAGACTAAATGTCTTGAAGAGCTTGGAATGGATTACATGAAAGAGCTCATTGATAGGAATCTCATATTTGTTACCAAGCTAGGATGTACAGGGAACTTGAAGTATTGCAAAGTTCATGATCTCTTGAGGGATTTGTGCTTGAGAGAAGCTAAAAGTACGGGTTTCTTCACTTTACCAAGGAGCTTGAACCTGACATTTCAAACGGCTTTCTTAGGCCCCGCCGGCTTTCAATGAACATGCCACGTCAGAGACACTCCTTCCTGCCCTTTCTTGCTCGGAAGTCGTCATCATTTCTCCGGTCATTTACATGCGATTTGATTTAGGGTCATTCCGATCATCTAAGGTCAAATTGTTGAGGGTATTGAGAATGCCTTATACACATTATCTCCCAGAAAATGTTTCTGTGTTAGTTAACTCCCAGTTTCTTAATCTTAATAGATTGGAATATGACCAGTCCATTTTTTCGAGGTTCATGCATCCCCTCCTTTGGAATCTGCAGTCAATAATTTTAACTGTACACTTGCACAGGTCATGTGTTCATATGCCATCGGAATTCTGGGCGATGCAACAACTTAGGCACGTAATAATTTATGCAATCAGCATAGGTGATCCTTATGAGGAGGACAAAGGAGTTGTGTTAGAAAACCTCCAAACTCTGTCGCATGTGGTAAATTTCAAGTTTTCAAAGGATGTCATCAGAAAGATTCCCAATCTAACGAAGTTGAAGGTAAAATACGAATGGATAGGTAGTGAATTTCGACCTGAATATCTGGAAAATATTTGCTGTCTGACAAAACTGAAGAAGTTAAGTTTATGTGTACATGATTTTGACTTCAAGGATATAGCAGAAAAGGTTGGATCATTGCCCCATCTTGAAAAATGTAACCTGTTGAGCTTTGGAGATGTAACTGACTGGAACTCAGTTGAAGGGCAATTTCGCCGCCTCAAGTACCTGCGTTTACAGGTACCACCTCTGAAGCTGTGGACTGCAGAGACTAATTCTTTCCCATGCCTTGAGATGCTTAGTCTTTATCACATGTATGAGCTTGAGGGAATCCCGTCTGAAATTGGTGATTTACCAACTCTTCGATCAATTGTGGTGCACCTCTGCAGCTCGTCTGCCTATGCAAGTGCAGAGATGATACAAGAAGAGCAAAGGAGCTACGGAAATGAGGATCTCAACGTTCAAGTTTCTGATTATGAATATTGTCAGGGTGATTAACCAAGGACCGATATATCCGTTGCTTTTTTTTTTTTTTCCAGGAAAATTAGTTAGTTGTCTCCCTTTTTGTAATTTTGTTCTCTGTTTTTGTCTGTGTACCAATTTATTTATCTTAATAACATTAAAAAACTTCAGAAACTTTATTTACTCTGTGGTTTTGCTATTCTTTTATTTGTATGTTTGGGGCTGATAATAAGGGAAGGGCTGCTTTCTCTTCGAAATTGTACAGTTATACACACCCTGCTTGGGACTTGGCCTATTCGATTCAAAGGTGAAAATACGCGCTAACTGTACATGTTTAGTATTTGTTTACCTTTTATTTGGTGTGTTCAAGGTGGCCATAATGCATCCTTATGTGAAGAAAAAAATAGTTTGAATAAGGACTCTAGTTGTAATGTTAAGTCCTTGTGCTTTCTTTCGATTTACTGAACCTTACTGTTCTTATCACTCTAGTAGAGCAAGAAGATAAAGACTTCATTACTTAAGTGCCTCCAATTACTTTGCAGCTATTAGTTCCTTAGTATTTCTTATGAGTATTTAGTGTGAGTTCCTCTAGAACATATATAGCTTCTCTGCTGTAGAAAAGAACTCCTAGCAATGTTCATAGTCATAGACTCATAGGCTACACCTTGCACTGGCTGGAGCTGCACTAGCTCGTCTATTTCCTAACCTATCATCCAACAAAATGGAGACAGTACAGATGAAAGTACAGATTTCAAATAAAGAACAACTGAAAGACGTTAATTCTACAACTGGGGGAAAGCATGGCAACTCCAGATCGAGAGCTGGGAAGATCTCTACTCTGAAATTGCTGTTGCATATCATCCATGGACTTGCTAAGAAGCTCATAACACTAAATGTAGATCATCATGCTCACTGCTCAGGAATGTTCATATATCTGAAAAGAGTTTAATCATGTTATAATTACAAGATCATTACAGGTAGCAGGAGAAGTTTTAGCAAAATAATTGGGAAAATGCAGTTACCTGTACTTTCTCCGTCTAGAGATGACAGTTACTTGAAGGTCTTCATTGCCCATCTCCCATTGTTCATCCTGTATTTCTTTGCCGAATCCTGGAGTGCCTGGTTACAGTTAATCAAACTAATTGATTCAAGCGAATCTATTTCTCCTATGCCGCTTGGAATCTCCTTGAGGTCGCATCCATTAATCTTGAGAATTACAAGGCTTGGGAAGTGACTGTTATCGGCTACCCAACAAACTAAAGGAACACTAACAAGTTGCAAATATTTCAGTTTCTGAAAGTGACCTTCATTGGTTTCCAAACTGTGTCTCTGGCTACCTCATGCCTCACTTTCAGCACTTCAAGATTTGACAAGGAACCAACTATGCTCAGATCTTCCCAAGAGCCGTAGACTAAAGTTAGCCTCTTTAGACCAGGTGGGAATACAAAGTTCATGGACAGGTGGTTTGAAGGAACGAGGCACGATAAGTTTGAATGCTTCCAGTTTGTCTAAATGGAGAATATTCTTGAATAGAGAATTCTCCAGACCTTCCCATCACAATTCACTGTAGCAAAGACCCAACTTTTTGTGTTTGCTAACATTTTGGCGGTCTGCTTAGTTAACTGAAAATTTAATGCCACAGAAAGCGTTCGCAGGTTCATTTGACCTCACGAGTAGGCCGAGCGGTTAGTCGGCTCTAAATGTGGAATCAATAATGCCATCATTGGGCAAGTTGGAATTATGATTGACTGGGGCACCCATCATCGACCTTGGATCTTTGAATTTAGTTTTAGCCAAGATCTAAGCTATACATACAAATACACACTTAAGTCACAACGCAAAGATCCAAGGATCTCAATTACTATATAAGAAGCACATATATGATGATATTATCTAGATCCCAGAAAAGCTATATTTAAGCACGTCTGCACACAGACAAACAGTTACTCACCATTTCAGAAGAACTAATATACTGCTTCCAGCAGTACAGTAATCATGTCAAAGCGCTCCAGCACAGACACCACTCTACTGGCCACAAAGTCATGATAAACAACAGAGTATGGTTAAGATTATGACTTCCAAGTACCATTCATAAATGCCAAAAAAAACTTCAGACTAACGATGTAAAGAAACACACATGCTTGCAAATTAACCAGTGTTCCAAGGACACATAGTATGTCGAGAATTACTAAACAGTACGAATTTGGGATAGGATGTAAGAATAGATGAAATAAACAAACTTATATAATTACTAGATATGTTCAAATTATATTCTACAAAGCCATCTAAAATCATCAACCTCATCGAACCCTTCTTAAATATGATGTTAGAATTTCAAACTCGTGCTCTGAGGTATGGTTCTGATCATTGTTGAGGCCAGTATGGTCAGAAACAAGCCCTGACGAGTAGCATTTCTCACAGAGGTCAAAGCCTCCCCAGTATGTGCAATCTTTGCATTTGTATCTAACACCAATTATGGGATTCTTCTTACAATAATCACAGGTAGCTACAACATGTACTGCAGAGTCGTCCGTCTGTGTGCATGGCAAGAAGAATATATAAAGTATAAGTTAGAATTAATATAATCTCTCTATCTGATGAAAGAAATATATACGAGTAACAAAAAAAGTGGAAAGAGGAAAATTATGGGTTCATTCTTTAATTGGCATTTCAATATTATTCTCTCAAGATTTAGCTAGACTAGAGAGGTTGGTTGTGTAATTCTTTTAGTTTTTAATTTTAAGCTAAGCCGAATAAACCAAATTAAAATTCTAAGGCCTTAATTATAAGTTATTGGCTAAAAGTCTGAGTGATACAAAAATACATACTTGTGTGTGTGTGTGTGAAACTCGGATAGGCACCACATGCAGTTTTAGAGCACTCATAATTTTGATCATTCGAATGATTAAGTTAATTTCTATCTTTTATGAGATATATAAAGCTGAAAAATAAACCTTCTCTCAGAAGTTTTTGTTCATACTCATCAATGTCATCATAATAATTGGTACGTAAAATATATCAGAGTATAAGTTTATCCATAAAGTTTAATTATATTATATACTTCAATTCACACCCCAAAAAATAGATCACACACATCTTTCACAATGGTAAATAAAATGAAGAAGGGATGATAAAGAAATTTACTTGCACTTGAAGATGATCATTCTTTCCCAAGCGCTTTTGCTCTGTTTTCAGTTCATATGCTGATTCAGAAAGAGAAGTGCAACACCGTTCCAGGGTGACCAATTCTAGTGTCTGAATATATCCAATTTCTTTTGGAATCTCCTTCAATCTCTGCATGACATAGAAGGCCAGTCGCTCAAGTACTGGGAAGTGGCTGCTTTTGGCTCTCCAATGCTCCAAACTTAAGCATCCAAGATGTAATTCTTTCAGCTTACAGAATTGTCCTTCTGTCGTCGTCCGCCACTCACTACCCCAGAAGGCATCATTCCACAGACTAAGCTTTTCAAGATTAGGAAACGACCCACCTTCTCCATGTCTTCCCAAGGAATCATACAGCCATCCAACCTCAAACTTCTCAATGATTGCAAGAAAGCTATGTGTGCTGCAGATATCTTTCCATACACAAGCCTTTCTGCATTTCCATACCCTTCTGTGAAAGTTTTCAGTTTCTTTAAGTTCGGAATCATTTTGCACATCTTCTCACTGAACTTGAAATTGTATACATTCAGAAGCGTCTGCATATTCTTCATCACACACTGCACTTTCTCACTAACATGGGAATTGGCATCTGGAGGATTAGGTAAGACTACTCGTTGGATCTCAACATGTTTAAGCAATGGCATCTCCCATACCTGAGGTGGTAGGAAAACTGGCTCTTTCCCAGGAATAGTCTTCATAATTAGACTGTGTAGATTCTGAAACATAGATATTGAAGCAAGCGATGTTGAACAAACCAAAATGCCCTTGACTTGAGCAGCTGACAAACGAATACACCGGAGGCGAAGTGCATCAGATTCTTATTGGCAGAAAAATCCCATTTGCTTGCCAGTTCGAAAGGAGATACTCCTATAGACCTGTCATGCGTGGGGAGGAGGTACAGAGGATAATCTCTGTCGGCGCCAGGAAGAATGCCGAGGTTAAGGTATGTACGGCTACGAAGAAAGTTATATTCATGGGCTTTCTTGAGGCACAAATCCCTTAGGAAATCATGAATCTGGAGAAACTTGAACTTCCTTGTGTACGATCGCTCAGTAACCAAAATGAAATTCCTCTGGATAAGATCCTCTAGATACTCCATGGCAACATCTTCTAAGCACTGATCTCCATTTGGTTTCAAGAACCCCTCCGCAACCCACATCTTGATGAGTAGAGACACTTGAATGCTATGATCCTCTGGGAAAACTCCCATGTATAAGAAACATGGTTTGAGATGAATAGGCAAGCTTTCGTAACAGTAAGACAAAATCTTTGGACACCAATCTTCGCCTTCAAAATCTACGGCCGATCTCAAACGCATAGCAACACTCTCCCATGAATCTCTTGTCATGTTGTTTGATAGTAGTCCGGCAATGACAACAATTACTAAAGGTAGTCCCCTGCAATCTCCGGCTATCTGCATCCCGATATGCTCCAACTCAGGAGGACAAACATCTCCTCCAAACACGTTTTCTCTGAGTAGATTCCAGCTTGCCTCTTCGTTTAATAACCGCAATTCATAAGGTTCGGAAGTGCCAATATAAGAAGCCACACTTAACAGCCTGGTGGTAATAATGATCACACTACGAGTAGGATCATCCGGGAAGAAACTTCTGATTGCATCCCAAACATCAACACCCCAAATATCATCCAGTACTATGAGGTATTTCTTACCAGATAAACGCTTGTATAATTGTTCCCCTGGACTAGTTCGGGCATCATCATTAACATTAATCCCAAGGTTCTGTAGAAAACATTCAACAACACTTTGGATGTCGGGCGATTGAGAGATCGTACACCATATACTAACATCAAAGTTTTCCTTGGAAGCATAAAAAATGTTTCGAACAAAAGTAGTCTTCCCTATGCCTCCCATTCCAACAACAGGGAGTATCTGGAGATTTTGTGTCACTCCTGATATGATTCCCAAACTCGTTCCTGATCTGACCATATCCCATCATTCTGTTTCTGTGTAATATAGCATTACTAGAAGTGATACTTCTTCGTGGCAGTTGATGATCACCTCCTTCAGAATAAGAAACAACCTCCATGGCCTTTTCCCCGAAAGACAAAAACTTATTGATGATTTGAATCATTTCATCTTCAGTGAAAAGCTGTGAGCTGTGTTTCCCCAGCTTGTATCCACCAGATTTCTCAAGAACTGGATCTAGAGCAAGGCACTCGATCACATAGTCAACGTCATAAGCAGACTCTGCAATCTCCCTCTCCATCTCAACAATTTCTTCAGTACTAGATTTAGTCTTATACTTAAATTAAACTCATGAACCTTTATTTCGGATCAGTACTAGTACTGTTTTCGATCCTGCATTTCTACAAATGTTTGTGCATACTGGTCATTCTCGCGTAATAAGATTTTCAATTTCGTCCATCATGTTAAACGTTGTCCAAAGGGAAAGGATTCTGGTTTACTCTTCAAATTCCTACAAGTTCTATAGCTTAGCTTCATGATCTCATACGCTGCATGTTTGCATAGCATGCATGATCCTGGGCTATTGGCTTCAGATGTGAAAATAGGCGGTAACTGCATGGTTTAGTGTTGGTTTTTCTTTTATTAGGCGCGGTGAAAAAGGTGCCTAGAATGCATCCTTGTATGAGGATACACAGTATACTTGGGATACATATAAAGTCCTTTTAATGATAAGTTGTTGGTCTGATATATCAGAAATCTCTTTGTTGTAATGTGAGACTGTGATTCCTGTAAAACTAGCCATAGGGTGAGGGCTCCAATGAAAAGAATTGAGCTTCAAATGTGATAGACCATAGCCTCTCTGCTGAAGAAAACAAATAAACTGCTACTACTACCAGCAATTTTCATATGCCACTTTAAGAGAGATCGGGAGTAAGACACACGTTTCCTTTTTTGTGAGCCCATTGGGCCTTCTCTGTATAGATTTGGCATGGTTTGTTGGATATAGATTTCTCTGGCTTGGGGATCTGGATTGTTAATTGTATTTTACATTATTAGTTTTTTTTCTGGTATATTGGATTTTTTCTTTAGTGTCAAATCTCATGCCTTCGTTGGTTGGTTTAAAGAGAATTAATCCTGTTGTCATAGTGTTGAATCCAATCATGAATACAAATTTATAATACACTACATGATACGTTTTAACTTCAATTGCATGGTTTGATATATATGCCACGCCCCTAGTGTAATTGGAGAAATAAAAAAAAATACTATAAAATAAGACAGATCCAAATGGTCCACCATGGGAGCCATATGGATCACAACAGATCCTTTGTGGATCTTATGATTCCAAAATTAAACTCCATTTGGTACCCAAAAAGAGTAAATGAATAATAATTCTGAGCAATAAAGAGAAGTGAAGGAGGGAAAAAAGCATGGCCTTGTCTAGCTTTTGTGTCTCATTATGGTGAAGGGTCCCCATCTGTCTCTCTCTTTACTCTTTCTTTTTCTATTTCATTTATTTATTAATTCATTTATTATCAATGAGTAATTATCTAAATTCTGTTTCTGCCAATTTATAAACATTTCATCAACTCTGTCTCTGAGATACACTTTACAGTTTACAAGCTAATGAACTGCATTTTATTTTGAGTTGGCAATTTGTACACAGGCACATGCTTGCTGTGCTTTTCATCATGAGTACATTAAAATGGTCTGTCCAAACATTTCATAGTTTGTGTGCAGGTAAATGGTAATCCAGTTGAACACTGCCGTGTTCATTTTTATTTACGGATTGATTTTACCCGCCACTTGTTACTGGTACAAGCAAAAGTCTCGAACTGAAGATCTCGTTTAATTAAAGGAATAAACATGTCCAATGACATATCAATCAATGCAAATTTGACAGATATTTACAAGTCACAATGTTTAGTTGCACTGTATATAAACTGTAGAATCATCCTGCAAGTTGGTGTCCAAATTAATGAACTTATAACCAGTTTATTACTCATATTGTAGTGTGAGCCTGTGCCTAGTCCTCATCTTTATAGGTAAGAATATATTCCCTCACATCCATCTAATTATTTTAAGGATATAGCTAGTGCCTGGTAACCTAGCTAGTACAATACTATGTTACACCACATATGTAACATACTATGATTGTATTTGAAACTTATTATAGGTGGCTTAAATTACACCATGAATGAGATAGAATTCTATTAGCGTATCAGATACTTTAACTACTGTCCATACCTAAGCTAATTAGTACAGTACTTAGAACCGAGTGAAGTATGAACTTTTAATGGTTTTACGATTTACAGTAAACTTTTGTTTAACTGTTTTTCTTTCTGTCAGCTAACCAGTGGCGGAGCCCACATGGGGCAAGTGGGGGCACTTGACCCCCTGAGATTTGAAATATTAAGCTAAACTAGGAAAATTTTAGGACAAGTGGTTGTTGACCCCGCTGCCTTACCCAAGGGCGCGGGATCGACTCCTCTCACCTGCACATTGCTATTGTATTTTTCAAATATTTCCCAAATTTTATACATTTAATTATTTTCAACAAAAATCACATGTTTTTTCTAATAAATAAGAGCCAATTGTTAGATTTTTTTTTCATTCACTCGGAATATAGTATATAATATTTTATTTTGATTAAGACAACAATACACTATTAAATTTTGACCCCGCTGAACTTTGCTCCTAGATTCGCCAATGCAGCTAACTCAAAGGAATTGTAATGACAAAGATATATACAGTATAAGCAGAAATCACTAGGCCATAATTGTTGAAGTAAATGGCCTGATTAATTTTTCTTAATTAAGAGTAGATGCGCATGAATGCTTTAATGCCTAGTGATTACTTTAGTATTTCACAGTACTAATCAAGTGATTAGATCAAATAAGTGACAGGCCTGTCTATGTGAAGGACAGTACTGGAAGAAATATTTAAAGTTAACAGGAGGAAGGCCCAATGTAATTAACAAATGATTACAAGATTAGTGGACAGCCACTGGATACAAGAAGCATATCTGTTGTCTTGTCAAGCTTATGGAAACAAAATTTATAAATAAGAATTATATAAGGTGAGATTTACAGCTTCTTTTTATATAAAACTGGAGTGTTAAATGTACCATACATTAGTGGTATATAATTGTACATGTCTGTAAGAAAAAACAATCAAGATTCAGAGTTCATACATTGTACATAAAGTGAAAAGTGTATTGGAGAAACTTGTGTTTGGCTTATCAAGTTAGCAACAAAGGATCCGGCTTTGTTCACCTTTTTGACTTGTTAGTTGTTACCACTCCTTTTTTTCCTTTTTCCTATTTTTACTGCTTTTTCTAACTTATATCATTAAAATAAAAAATATTTGAACACATCATTTTACAATTTATTGCAATTGGTAAATTTCCAGACTCACTCAATATTTTACAAACATGAAGTGAAGTAATAAAGAGAAACCGCACATAGAGTGATCAGTGACATGTTTAACGTATGAGACGAGCACGAATTTGATGATCTCTTTAAAACCAAGAAAATTATATTTTCTTTTAAACCAACTCAGCACCCTGCAGATTTTTCTAAATCATCCATTGTTAAGTTTGGACCTTAATTTCAACTACTATACATTACTACTAGCCCAGTATTATCTATCGTTAACAATTTGATCTTTTTTCTTTTTGAAATATCGGTATTCTTTAGGTAAACCTTTCCAGTACGTTTGGAACTCAATTAAGGAACTCTTTTGGAGCTCCTTAATTAAGTTTCATGTTTGGAGTTCAATTCCAAAATACACCCAGTATTATTCATCCCAAAACTCTACTTGGGATTTTTTTTTTTTTTTTTTTAGATTTTGACTTTTTTTTAAATTTACTTTCACTATTATTTTACATCCACAAATAAAACTTCCACCACATATTCTACTCAAATTCCGTACCATGTACAAAAAAAAAGAAAAGAAAAGATTCCTTCTTAAACCTAATTATTACCCTACTCTATACTTCTATTTTTCCCTAAATTTAACTCCAAACACAATTCCTGGCCATCTCCTTAATAGACTTTACTATTCCTCCTTAAAGAAGTTTTGCCAAATTGAATTTTGGAATCGAGCTCCAAACATCCAATTCATGTTTTTGGTAGTATTGTACCCCCAACTTAGTTATTCAAGTCAGAAGCTAAATATTTTTTGCTTTTCAAGAATTTCTTCAACTCAAAGTCGATTTATTCTCAATTGAACAAAAACTCTTACTTTTGACAAGATAACGTGTGACCATAGGTACATTTCACTCACTTTCACATAAATTCCAAGCAAAGACTTGCATGAACATGCACATTGAGAAAGTACATAGTTATAATAATTTCTCATCTACTCAATGTAGAAATTTTCATCCCCTGGTAGAAGTATAGCAGGGTTTAAGGTTTAGGGAGTAGTAGATTCGAAATAGTAATTGTGCATAACGTATGTATGTATGATATTTAGTCTAAACGGATGTAAAGGACTAGAAGTTAAAATACTAGGCAAAATCAATAAACTCCTGCAAAGAAGAAGGGCTATTTTAGGCTTAATAACTAATAAGAGAGTGAAATTAGTGTTCCACTTCCACCTATCTAGTGGGAGCAATATTGATCCCTTTGGTCAAAAGACAAGGAGATTGTGAGCGTGGATTCAAATGGAATTATTATGGAACCATCCAAATTTTCACATACACCACTCACAATCTTCAACATAAGTACCATGTGAATTGACCCCAATCAAACCCATAACCAAAATCCAAAAACCAAGTGGACCTCTCATTCATTTCACATCATATGGAGTATTCAAAATAATAATTTCAAATTTTAAAACACATCCTAAAATGACTCATGTACACGAAGTCCACTTAGGATTGATGCTCTCTTGATTTTACTTTTAAAATCATCTAAAACTCCATAACTCCATGTATCATCATATTTTATATACCTTGTAATCCACTATGGTGTAACAATCGCTAAATAACTACTACGAATACTATATGCATGAGATCATTCATCCAATCTCTATTATCTAAATGCACTCCATCCCTTTTCTTGGCTACCGTACCTACACGTAATATGAGGGGAGGGAGTTGGTCCCTTTAAACCGGTTTGCCTTAGACAAACCAACGGTAGACATTTACTTGAGCTCGCGTAGGAGCTGTACAGTGGAATGTTGTGAGGTGTTAATGTCATACCTCTAAGTGTGACCCTTGGCCTTCTATATATATAACCGAGCGAGGGACCAGACCCCACATTTCCCAATAATTCTGTTTTGTACGGTCTTGTCTATTGGGCGCAGACCATCCCCTTGTAAGGCATAGCCGAGCATTCTCGTTGAGTACTAATTATATGTGCAACTTAGTCTTGCAATTCTTCTCGATTAGTCTTACAGTACCGGATGACCACTTGTGATACAAATGAATGACACATGTCTCATCGTTATAATATTATCTGCTTTGGTCCATATTCCTCGCAAACTTGTTTTAGGTTCACAAAAATGTTTGAAAGGCTAAAACCATAAGCGTAGCCGTGTAGGCATACTTATATACCGCATATCCCTCTCACTTATATAAACGATCTGAGATAGGGTAGACCACACTACCAATTAACCCGTCAACCCCCTCTAAATAGATTTACTGACCAAGACTTACTCCATGACTAAAAAGAGTTAAAAGTAGAAAAGGATGAAAATGGAATGTGTTAATGAGAGAGTGTCCTAGTAGTAAATAATCTGTAGTATTATGTGTCTTTAGCATTGTCAAAAAGTGTGAAACAAAACAATTTCAGGTTTATTTACCCAAACAAAACACTTTTCTTCTCTTTCTTTCTTCAGCAAAACATTCATCAATTTCCAAACACTTTTTTTCCCTTTCCTCTCTCTCTGTCTGTCTTTCACTTTCCTCCTCCACCTAGGGTTTGCTGTTGCTGTCGTTGTTGTTTGCTGTGTTTTTCTCTTCTTCATACTTCCCTAGGGTTTTGTGGTTTTGTATCTCTCTCAGCTTTTCACTGTTAGTGGCTCAATTTTCAATTCCGAGATCGTTTGATTGGGGCTTAATGAGCGAAGGATCGAGGTTTAATCAACTGGAATGTTAATTACAAGTTGCTGTCCAATACTAGAAACATGCATTTCGCTAAGCTCGATGATTCTCCAATGTTCCGTAAACAGGTCGGTGGCTGCTCGCTCGCACTGTGAATTGAGCTGCTTGCTTATTGTTGATTAATGTTGCTGATTGATTCAGTTTGCATTTATTGTTGGAATTTGAGATTTTGTTTTTAATTTTTTTCTCATTTAGACTGTCAGTTAATTTACTATTTCTGTGTATCTGAGAATTAGTTGATGATTAGTTTGTCTGTGTCAGTTAGTTCTAGGTGGAAGTAATTAGCTGTGTGGTTTCCTTATTTATAGTTCTAGAATTAATTGTTAATTGTTCAGATGTTGAACACAGTTCATTTTGACAAATCTGGACCATCTGATTCTGAACTTTTTGAACTAATGTGTTTAAGAAATTGGAATCAAAATGTCGCTTAATGATCATTGGAGATGATGGTTTTCTGCCAACCACTGGGATGCTATAATTTTAGACTTGGTTTGGTTTTACTGGCCAGTGTTTGTAAATTTACTTGATGCACATTATATCATGGTAACTCTGGAAGGTTAGACAGTGATGATATAGTATTTGGTTACTAATATCTTAGTATTCTGTCGTATTAGAATTTTGTTTTGAACGAGCAATGTGATTCCTTAGCACTTCTGGTGGTGGATTCATTTGATTTTGTGAAATTCTCCCCCGAATTGTTACGTTTGAGAACCTTTGTTCATTATGTTGGCAATATACAACTTTGTCTTAAATATGCTCTCTGTAAATTCCGATGGTAAACATCATCGTCTGCCATATTAGCTACTGGTGCTTGTTGAATTTACTTCTGTAGTTTCATAGAAGTTGTGCTGTGCTTCTGTGAACAGATACAGACATTGGAGGATGGTTCCGAGTCTTTGAGAGAAAGATGTTTGAAGTTCTACAAAGGATGCCGAAAATACACGTGAGAGTATTTTGTTCTGCTTGTTGCTTTCATTAATGATTTATACCTACATGATTGTTTGCACCAGGAATATTACCAGCACCCTTTTCATTATCCATATTCCATATTTGCGTGTATGATTTTTGTTGGAAATTTATTTCTATCATCCTTGCAGCAATATTCATTTCCCATCTACCGTTTTTCTGGTGTTGTCAATTCAGACTAGTAACTTCAATCTTGTTAAGTTGTCCGTTCTTGACTTGTAGGTATTTTTAATTAGTCTCGTCTGATAATGATAGTCATCATGCAACATATGAGACAACAATATCAGGTTCATAGAATATAAGTCGAAGTTTAGATATGTTTAAGAGTTTTAACATATAGTGTTCATGTAGTTCCCAATGATTGTCATTTGTCTCAGCAATAGCAGGTTCATAGAACCTAAGTCGATGTTTAGATATGTTTAAGGGTTTTAACATATAGTGTATTCATGTAGTTCCCAATGATTGTCATTGTTCTTATCAAGGTGTCTAGTTATTTGTATGGGATAAGTCTGCCTTCTCAATATCGGTACTGGATCATTGTTGTAATGAACAAAATCTCAATTACTACACATCTGCTTCGATCCATTCTTGGCAGCAATCAGATATCTTTTGTCCTGTCCCTCAAACATTTCTAATGATCCCTGTCGCTCATCTGTTATTCCACTTGCAGTGAAGGGCTTGGTGAGGGATATGACGGAGATATAGCTTTTGCCAGTGCACTGGAAACATTTGGTGGAGGGCATAATGACCCCATTAGTGTTGCTTTTGGAGGTATAGATAAATTGTTGCTTTCTTTTCTTTGTTTTAACACGCAGATATACATCCTTTCTGAAATCTTGAATAACATTAGTTAAGCATTGTGAGTATTTGTGCTCGGATCATGTAGCAAAACAATTTTCAGCAGCCATACATACAGTAACTGTGAATTTGGAGAAGCTAAGAAAGCTTTTCTCATTCAATGTTTATGTAATTTAGCTTCTTAACATAAGAGGTTTAGTAGTACTACACATTGCTTAAGCTAAACCTAGTGTGTTTGATGTGCTCTGCGCCTAGTTGTCTGAAGTCAAAATACATACTAACAGTTAGCTGAACCAAGTGTATCTAAGCCGCACTTTGTACTGATTTGTGCATGTTGACGTATTTTCTGAATTTCTTTCTTTTCTGAAGTACCTCACACATGAGACTAAGGCTTGTTTAATAGAAGCGGTTTATAAACTACTTCAAAACCAGTACTTTCATGTGGTCATATGAGCTTCGATGAGCATTTGATTAAATGGTGCTATCAATTTGTTATTTCAGGTCCTGTCATGACAAAATTTACAATAGCATTGAGAGAAATTGGTACTTATAAAGAAGTTCTTCGATCTCAGGTATGTTAATATAGTGTGTTTGGCGATTATTTTCGTCTGAATTTATAGAAAATTCTAGCAAATTAAATCAGCATAGCTGCCTTAAAAAGACTTTTTAGCACATCAGGGTTGATACTATATAGGTTTGTCATATTGACAATTCTATTCTGTTCGAGTTTAGCATATGGTAAATTCTTTCTGATACCTTGTTGGTTGAAATTTGAATGAAAAGTGTATCTGCATTTTGTTTCTGGTAGTTGCATGTCATTTCATTTTTGTTTCTCAAGTGTATCATCTGTGCTTACAAGAAATTCTGTTTTCCATCAAGACATACAGTCTTCCTGTTCCTATTTTTTTCCTTTTCAAGCCTCCAGGACATTTAGGAAACATAAGTCAGTGTAGGTCCTTGTTTTGATTTTATCTTACATTCCTATGTTAATGTATGTCTTCAAAAGTAGGCTTTTTTTTTTTTTTAAATAGTAAAAAAAAAAAAACTTATTGAATTCAAAAAAGATTAATGTGATTAATTAGTAGAAAGAGTAAGGTAAGTGGCCTTCATCTATAGTATTATTCACTTGATGCACTGATTCTGTTCAGGTTGAGCATTTGCTGAATGGGAGGTTGCAGCAATTTGTGGATTATGATCTACACGATGTAAAGGTAGTGTTCCTCATTTGAAAAGTATTTTCAGTTGATGCGGATGCTATCTGTCAATGAATGTTTTTCAGGAATAGATGAAAGCTTTTTCAGGCGTGTATGATTTAATTTAGACTCACAATCTATGTCAATCTTTTGGGAACATATTGAATCTGTAATACTAGCACTTTATATGTATGTTATCCTTCTCACTATTGCTGGCACACCCAATTATTTGTGTTTGGAGGTGGTGTGCTGTTGTACAGGATAGTCCTGATCTTTGTTGGACCTTCACCATTCTAGTTAGCCAACTAATCCTTTCATGTTGTTTGCGTGAATCCTTATACATCATTAGTTGAGGTGTCTTTCTTGCATTTCTTCACATAAATTCTCTTTGTTTGTATGATATTCCTATTTACTTGGTGGTCTCTAGTTGGTACGTTATTACAATTAACCTGGTTCTCACTTGGCTTCATATCAATGAATTTTCTCATGCAGGAGGCACGGAAAAGATTTGACAAGGCCAGTCTTACATACGATCAGGTGATCTTGAACAAAGTTCCAGAAGAATTTATTACTATTCTAAGAAACTGAATTTTGTTGACTGCATTTGTGTTCATCTTTTCAGTTCTAAGTAAAATGTTATGTACAGGCTCGTGAGAAGTTCCTCTCACTTAGGAAAGGCACGAGGAGTGATGTGGTTACCATCTTGGAGGAGGTACATCATTAACTTTAAGCAATACGGCAAAGTCTTTGGGTTCATCTCAAATAACTTTCTAATGTTATCTGGAATATATTTAGGAGCTTCATCATGCCAGGTCAACATTTGAGCAAGCTCGCTTTAATCTGGTATGTGGTGTTGTGTTCTTTTATTGTTATGGGATTCTTCTGAAGCAAATTGTGGTTTGCATTTTATATAATCCTGAATTTGATTATTCAGGTAACTGCTCTTTCTAATATTGAAGCGAAAAAACGGTTTGAGTTCTTGGAAGCTGTTAGTGAGACTATGGCTTCTCACCTTCGGTATTTCAAACAGGTAATGCTATAACGGTACATCCTCATAGTTATCAAACAAAGTATACCCAGTTCATGTTTATTAACTCTGTGATCACATGTAGGGTTACGAGCTCTTGCATCAAATGGAACCCTATATTAACCAGGTTTGTCCTAGTCTCCCTTCTGAATGCATTGTTAATTCCTTGTGATTTAATCTGTTAAATTGTTATGGAAAATGTTGGAGAATAATCTACATCTCCTAATAACTTTGACAGAATGCATTCTGGAAAATGTTGACAAATCTGCTGATTCTTAATATGATAGTTCCCAAATAAGTAAGTTTAAACAGTGATGTTTTCTTTGATTAGGTGTCTACATATGCAAAGCAGTCAAGAGAGCGATCTAATTATGAGCAGGCTGCTCTTAACGAGAGAATGCAGGAATATAAGAGACAGATTGACAGAGAGAGTAGGTGGTCTTCACATGGTTCCAATGGATCTCCTAATGGAGATGGAATACAAGCCATTGGAAGGAGTTCACATAAGATGATAGATGCTGTCATGCAATCTGCTGCAAAAGGAAAGGTAAAATGGTGTTAAGATTTATGCTGACCCTTGAATTTCAATATCGGTGTCTAAAACTGATCTCTTGCTATGTTGCATGGGATAATAGCATCACATCTGCATGTGTTTCATCAACTTCTGCCAAATCCCTGTTAAATGTTTGTTGCACACGGTCCTTGTGTTTTCAATCAACATTTGGTTTTCTTTTTGGGTTTCGTCTGCACTAAGGACACAAGTGGTATTTTGTTCATGTGTTGATGTTTGAAGCTACAAATTCTATCAGGTGCAAACGATCAGACAAGGATATCTTTCAAAACGCTCATCTAACCTAAGAGGAGATTGGAAAAGAAGGTTCTTTGTTCTTGACAGTAGAGGAATGCTATACTATTATCGCAAACAGAGCAGCAAACCTTCAGTGAGTAAATGTTAAATATACAATTCAATTTCTCAGTCATGGACACCTGTCCTTGCTTTTTAGCATATTACTTTGATCCTCACAACCAAGTGTCTGTTCTCTGTAGGGGTCTGGGTCACAACTTTCTAGTCAAAGGAATAGTTCTGAACTGGGTTCTGGGTTGCTCAGTCGTTGGTTGTCTTCTCATTATCATGGTGGAGTACATGACGAAAAATCTGTTGCACATCACACTGTGAACCTGCTGACTTCAACGATAAAAGTTGATGCTGACCAATCTGATTTAAGGTTTTGCTTCCGAATCATATCACCGACGAAGAACTACACATTGCAGGTCTGCTAATTGTTTATTCGGCCTGTGTTAACATTTGTCAAACTCCTCAGAACTATTGCACATCTGAGGTTTACCCACGAAGCAAAATCATTGAATTTGTGTGCTAAAATTTGCAAAATGTATCTCCCTATATGCATATTTGCCATGTCTGTTGCACTCACAATCAGGATGAACTTGGAGGATTATCTTGTACTGTCCCGAATTATTCATAAATGGAAGTAGTAGCCTCCTTTTGTCAATTTAACCCTTGTATTGAAGCAGGATTGGCCTCCTGTCCATTATTTCACTGATTCTGTAAGTTAAGGTATTACCTTTGAAAAAATCATACATTGGGGAAAATACACCGACATTAACACTGGATTTTTGGGGCATCATGCAAACAATTTCATAATATGAGGGGTATATCATACATTTTTATTTTAAGGATTGAGCCGTATACAGTGGGTTGAGGCAGACTCCCCCCTCCCCCCCCAACTCACACACAAAATAAAATAAAATAAACGCACCTGGTATCTTTTGCATGTGGTTGATCCGCTGTACTGGTATAAATCATCTTCCAAACTTCTTTGTGCAGGCAGAGAGTGCTCTGGATCAAATGGATTGGATTGAGAAAATTACAGGGGTCATAGCATCTTTACTAAGTTCTCAGGTCCCAGAAAGGGTTAGTGACATCCCTTCAAGTCATAGATTCAGGATTTAAGGATTCCCATATCAATAACACTTGAAACTTTTCATTTTTAATCCAGCCAAAACGTAATCACACTCTGATTATATAAGCCACTTGAAAATTTCTTGTACTTGAACTTTTTGTGTTACATTTATTGAAATCTTTACCTAGCAGTCAGGAAATAGCTTGAAATATAATTTTGATCCTTGGTAGTAGTAGACTCTAGTCACCCATGAATTTTGATATTTGAGGTGTTGCATCTCATTCTTTTCCGAACCTGCTTCAGTGTTTGTCTTCTAGTCCGATGGGCAGTGGACATCATAGATCCACCAGTGAGAGTAGTTCATTTGAAAGTGCTGACTTTGACCATGGAGCAGTGGAAGAGTACACATCCGAGCGATTTTCATCAATGCATTTAGACAGACATTTAAGAAGTTCACAACAGCAGAGACCTGGTCAGAAAAGTGAGAAGCCAATTGACGTGTTACGGAAGGTCTGTGGTAATGATAGATGTGCTGATTGTGGTGCCCCCGAACCAGATTGGGCATCCTTGAATTTGGGTGTACTCGTCTGCATTGAATGCTCTGGTGTGCACCGTAATCTTGGTGTGCATATATCTAAGGTATAGGATCGGTCATGTCTTTGATCCTGTTCTTTCTCAACGGAGATTTAAATTTCATATCATGTGCACTACAATTACATCACAATGGCATTAATCATCTGCATTCTTCATTAATATTATTCCCCTACATGCAGGTTAGATCACTAACTCTCGATGTCAAAGTTTGGGAGCCTTCTGTCATAAACCTATTTCAATCTTTGGGAAACACCTTTGCAAATTCTGTTTGGGAGGAACTACTCCAGTCAAAGGGTGTCTTGCAAGTTGATAATGGGTAGAATTGCTTTCCTTTTTGTTTATTGTTGTCACTTTAACATTACTGCAATATTACTAAATCATTTTAATTAATTTGAAGTTTATACAGGAATAATAAACAGCAAACGCTGTATTTCAGCAAGCCCAGTCCCACTGATTCAATTTCTACCAAGGAAAAATTTATTCATGCGAAGGTAATTTGTCAAGCTCCACTTTCTGTTGGTTTATTTCTTATTCTTTGTAGGTTTACCAAAATTTGTGTGCAAACTGAAGTTCAGAAATTCTTTGTTCGTTGATCTTTTATTTTTGTAGCATTTTTTTGTGATGTCTTTTGATTACAAAAGTTGGCTTCATAGTCCATACTATGTCTCATCTCAGCCTCTTTTATGGTTAGAGAAACCATTCATGGTTTGAATGACTGAACAAAGATGAATATTTACACCTTGGTCCAATCATTAACACCCTACCTAACACCTGGCTCCCTTATTGTTTGGCCATAACTACAGGGGGTTCCTCCTACATCTATCCGAAAGTCACATGCTGTATTTAACTTGCCTGGAATAGTTACATTTACGCTCCATAATGGGAGGCAGTGTAATTTTGTGGAACATGGATTAGTTGTGGTGGGATATTAATGGGGGCACATCCGTGAAAATATCCCATGCTTTTAGTTGTGTCGATCTTATTCACGTAATTGATCTAATGACATTTAATAAATCAAAATCTGTGTGTTGTTGATTACAGTATGCAGATAAAACTTTTGTTCGGAAGCCGAAGGACAGTCGACCGGTGGCCCAACAAATGTGGGATGCTGTTCATGCCAATGACAAGAAAGCTGTGTACGGACTCATTGTGAACTATGGAATGGATGTAAATGGTACATATGACCAGGGAATGGCGAACGCTTCTCTAACCCTTGCAAAAGCTATGCTATTACAAGAGCAAACTATCCTTGATCCCTATGAAAAGTTGCAGAAGACACTGTCTGGTTCCATTAACGTGGCAAGTACGAGTGACCGGAGAATGGAGGATTTTGATGGATGCTCCTTACTGCACATTGCTTGTGAAACAGGGGATATTGGAATGATTGAGCTCCTTTTACAATATGGGGCAAACATAAATGCTATTGATTCGATGGGGCGGACACCTCTTCATTGGTGTATTATCCGAGGCAAAAATACAGTTGCCAAGCTTCTATTAACAAGGTAAAATCCTTGGTGTTCATATAGAGATTTTTTATTGTCGTGTGTACGTAGAAAGTATTATTATTATAGTATTGAAATTGCAAGTCTTCAAACAATAAACCGGCTTTTCCTAGGCTGTTAGTTGCATCTGTATCATTTTTAGAATGTTAAAAAGAAAATAAGCTAACCCACTTGTGATGTTCTATTGACAACAGAGGTGCTGATCCACGGGCGGTAGACAACCAAGGGAAAACCACATTTCAGCACGCCGTGGATTCAAACTTCAATGACAATGAGGTCCTTGTATTATTATCAGATATTGGTGGCTGATGCGCATATAACGTACAACAATTTATTGGATCAAAAAAGGAGGAAGTGATTGGAAAGTTACGAGTAAGCCTATTGTAAGTATGTATGATTTTAGCTTGCTCCATTCTGTATTCTCCCTATGGAAGAACAGCAGCTTGAAATTCGGGATTCGATTCTGAGTGTGTGCAAAGAAGTGACCCTGCTTCAAGCTGGTTTATTGTCAAATATGGTGGAAGATTGTTGTTGTCTGATGATTTATGTAATATAATTTGGTTTTGGACTCCCTTTTTTTAGTGTCTTGTGGAGTTGTGGTAGTGAAGGGCAAGCTGAGGTTTTGTGTGTTGTAAATCTCCCAGTAGTTATAGAATGTTGTCAAGTCTTGGTATTTAAACAAGAAAAAGTTTTGTTTTTTCGAATTTTGTGCTTTCTTGTGGCTACTTTGGATTGTCAGTAATGGTAGTAGAAAATCATTGGTTCACTTTGATTTGTTGCGTTCGATTTCATTTAAATTATAACTTGTTGAACTTTTTTTTTACTGGACATCAAATTAATGTTAAATTAAATCATACTGAAAAGATGGAAATTTTGGGTGCAAGACTCGTAAGAAACAACAAAAAAAGGGGGCTATGAATGCTAGTCTGACTGCTTCAGCAAATGTGGGATTATTACCCTTATTGAAGTACTGTAGTAATTTATAATTGAAGTTGTGTGTCAAAAGGAAAATTTTATAATAGTAAGATTTTCACACTAGGTAGTACGCGGGTTGTTATTTATTATTTCCAATTAATTCTTTACGTATTCTTTTTTTGATGTCCCAATTAATTCTTTACGTTTTTATTTTTGTAAAATACCCACAACCCATCTATATTATTTTAAATGCGAACTCACTTTTACACTTCTTTATTTCAACTTACATTTCACTCTTTTAATTCACTGCCCTACATTTACATTCAATATTCATATAACAATATCAAACAAAAACATTAATTAAAAACCGTGCAAAAAGTAAACTTAGGTTTATAATTGGGACTGAGGGAGTAAAATTCTAATTGATATGGTGGGTGGGCCAAATCATTAATCGTGGACGGTGCGATGTTCTTTCGACTGTTACGGTTCGGTTGACTACATTAGGCGGATGGATTGGTAGTTTTCACGCATCAAAACAAGTACATATATCACACGAGGTAGCTTTAGAAGCTCAATAAGCTGACCCTCAAAACTCAAAAGTAAAGGAAATATCAACCAAAGTCTGAAATAATGAAATATGTCCATTAGTGCTTAAATTACGTGGTGGAAACTGGAAAGGAGGCGAATATGGTGTGGAGGAGCTGTGGCCTGTGTGGTATCTGAAATTGCAGATATCTGGTAATCTGGATATGATTTGGGAACTAGTAAGAGTATTTGTTATTTGTGTAGCGGTTGTGACGAAGTGAGTGAAAAGAAAACCTAATTTATTATAGTAAAAAAATAAAAATAAAGCAGATGTATATGAACCTAGTTATTTATATTACTACTCCCCGGTGATTTACCCATTTGGTTTAACAGACTTTCCCGTCCTGTTTGTGTATTATTCTTTCTTTGATTTTTCACTCATCCAGTTAATGTCAAGAACAAGCCTGTAGTGTGAAGACAATTAGCTGTAGGACATTTACAAGAAGGATGAATTGAGAGACAAAAGTATGGTCACTGCCATTAAGATTAGGCCCTATTTCCATAAAACACTACTACGACTACTAACTACTATTACCATATCAATTGAATTGTGAGAAAGACAGGTCACTTGATATCCTGTTGCTTATTGATGCAGTAGGCACAACAGTTAGTTGAACGTATTAAATTATCATCATCAAACACATTAATTACACATGCATGTGAAGACTTTTCATTACGTACTGATCAAACCCAAATACTACTGTTACTCTGCAATTCTCAGATCTCTCTTTCCATTTTACACTACTCCATAATACAACAGCCAAAAAACTAAAGAACAAACACACAAAAACAAAAAATGGCTGAAACGGTGGTCGAAGCTTCGGTCCAGATCCTGATTGAGAAGCTGCTTGCACTTGCTACTGATGAAATTGGCCTTATATTGGGTGTCAAGGCTGATATGAAAAAGCTCAAAAAATCACTGGACATGGTTCGGGCTGTCTTGAACGATGCTGCGATTCGGCAAGTCAAGGAAGAATCTGTGAAGTTGTGGCTAAAGGAACTCAAAGACATAACCTATGAAGCTGACAACTTGGTTGATGAGTTTCAGTATGAAACTCATCGTCGTAAGGTGGAGATCAACAACCAGATGAAGCGCAAGGTATGCTTCTCATTCTGTTTCACAAATCCTCTGTGCTTCCGTTCAAAAATGGGTCATGCTATAAGGAATTTGAATGCTGAGTTAAAGAGCCTTTATGAACAGGCCAACACACTTGGCCTTCGAACTTTGGATTCCCCTTATATTAATCCTGTTACCGAGGAGACCACTCCTGTTAATGGTGAAGAAGTGGTTGGTAGAGAAAATCATGCTTCTAAAATATTAGCCATGGTGGTTAAATCGAGTGATGAACTAGCTGGTGTCTCTTTCCTACCCATCACTGGTATGGGTGGATTGGGGAAGACCACGTTGGCTCGTTTAATCTTCAAAGACCCAGAGGCCATCAAACATTTTGATGAGAGAATATGGGTTTGTGTGTCCACTAATTTTGACACCAAAACCCTTTTCATCCAAATGCTTGGGTCATTGGGAAAAAGTGTTGATCAATATGACAACATGGCAACGATCACCCAAAAACTCCAAAGCCTGTTGCGTGATAGAAGGTACTTGCTCATTCTCGACGACTTGTGGCATGGAGTACGTCGTGATTGGGAAGGTTTTAAAATACTCTTCTTGGGTTCAGCTCAAGAAAGGGAAATTTTATTATCACAACTACCCGTCTTGAAACTGTGGCGTCCATGGTGAACCCAGATTCAATTTATCGGTTAGATGAGCTATCTGTCCATGATTGTTGGTCAGTGATTAAGAGAAAAGCTTTTCCTACGGGAGTAGTGCCAGGGGAATTCGAGACCATCGGATATAAGATCGCTTTTAAGTGTAAAGGTTTACCACTGGCAGCAAACCTTATAGGCGCGTCTTTGCAAGGGAAGGAGATAGGTGATTGGACATCAGTTCTAGAACGTCAGCTTTCCGATGCAGAACCTGGTGTGGAGAAAATATTGAAGGTCAGTTACGATCGGTTGCCATATCTTTATAGAAAATGCTTTGCATATTGTGCCATTTTTTGCAAGGATGCCAAACTAGGGAAAGAGCAACTAATCCAACTTTGGATTGCGGAAGGGTTCCTTTCAGAAAGTGATAAGATGGATATGGAGAGTGTGGGCAGCAATGTCTACGATACGTTGCTGAAGAGTTCTTTCCTGCAAGAGGTTGTGCGTGATGAGTATGGCAACATTGAGCACTGTAAGATGCATGATCTTGTGCACGACCTGGCAATTTCTGTTTCAAAGGATGATTGCTTTAATGATGAGACCAATGACCAGGAAAGCCGTGTGGTTGGCCCTGTCAGATATCTTGCCGTAGAATCACCTGGAGAAGAGTCCCATAAGATCCTGAAGGAGAATGCAATTTATTTGCGTACTTTATGTCTGGGAAGCTCTCTAGCTGATGATATATTTAGAGATCTCAAAAGGTTGCATGTTCTAAATTTGAGTGGATCGAGAATTCAAGAATTGAGTAGCTCAGTTGGAGGGTTGATACATCTGCGGTTGCTTGATGTTTCTGAGACAAAACTTGCCACTTTACCAGATTCTATTTGTAAGCTTTACAACTTGCAGACTCTGAATATCTACAAGTGTGAAGAGCTTAGAAGATTGCCTGGCAATGTACATCTCTTATTCAATATGAGGCATCTCGTGTTTGCTATGTATCGTGCAATCGAGACACCATCTAATATTGGAAAGTTGAATTGTCTTCGCACGCTACGTGTTTTTAGTGTGGGGCTGGTGAAAGGTCAACGAATTGAAGAGTTGGGGCCTTTGAAGTATTTAAAAGGCGAACTTCTCATACAGGGTCTTGAGAATGTTAAAGACGAGGAAGAAGCTATGAAATCAGATTTAATTGGAAAACCAAACATACAACAACTGTCTTTGGAGTGGGCAAACGATGTTGCTAGCAACAGTGAAGGGGAAGTTCATGATGAGGGAAACAATCACAAGGGAGTTTTGGAAGGCCTTGAACCTCATCCAAATATAAAAGTCTTAGGAATTGAAAATTTCAAGGGAGATAAGTTTCCAGCATGGGCCATGAACATGAAGATTAACGATGGAAGGAGCCTAGACAAACTGGTCAGAATACAGCTGATTAATTGCTCAAGATGTGAAGAAATTCCCACAATGGGTCATCTACCATTCCTCAAGGAGTTGAGGCTGGAGGGGTTGACAAATGTGAAATCAATTGGTCCTTCATTTTACAATTATCGTGAAAATTCTGGCAAGACTACCACAAGTTTCCAACCTTTGGTAGTACGATTCCAGGCACTTGAAGAATTCTATATGATTTCCATGCCCAATTTGGTTGAGTGGGTTGCACCAACTGCACAGATTTCAACAACATCAAGCAGTACAACAGCTTCTAAAGTCCAGGTTTTCCTCTTCTAAAATTCTTAAAGATTGAGCATACTCCAAAATTGAAGGCCATACCAAGTCATGATCTTGGGTCTCTTGAAACACTGGTTTTAAAAGATATAGAGGAAAGCAGCTTGTTTGTTAACATGGCATGCAACAACAATTTAATCTCTTTGAGGGAATTGACGGTTAGAAGTTGCAAAATAAGTAATGATGGGGTTAGCAAGCTAATTCAATCTAGTCAACACCACCTTGAGAGTTTGATTATCTGGGGTTGCGATGAGTTGAGTCATTTAGAATTTCCGGATGATGAAGAAGAAGACGATGATGATGATGGCCACAGCAGAATCCTACCGTCTCTCCATGAATTGGATGTTCTGGACTGCCCTGAATTGGCCTGTGTTGCATTGGAAACTCCCAACCTTTCATCATTAAGGATTAAAGGATGCAAAATAAGTAATGATGGGCTTAGCAAGCTAATTCAATCTAATCAACACCACCTTGAGAGTTTGAGTATCACGAGATGCGATGAGTTGACTCAATTGGAGCTTCCGGATGATGATGGCCAGAGCAGAATCCTACCGTCTCTCAAGTCTTTAACCATATGGTTTTGCGAACGCCTGGAGTCGATTGGATTTAGAAGCGGAAAGTGCCGACCCATCCCTTCTCTCTTGAGTTTGAGTATTTGGGAGTGCCCTAATTTGGCCTCTGTTGCATTCGAAACTGCCAACCTTTCAACACTAAGGATCGAAAGATGCAAAATAAGTAATGATGGGGTTAGCAAGCTAATTCAATCTAATCAACACCACCTTGAGAGATTGACTATCTGGGGTTGCGATGAGTTGAATCATTTAGAATTTCCGGATGATGAAGAAGAAGACGATGATGATGATGGCCACAGCAGAATAATCCTACCGTCTCTCAAGAATTTAGTCGTACGTAACTGCGATCGCCTGGAGTCAATTGGATTTAGAAGCGGAAAGTGCCGACCCATCCCTTCTCTCCGGGATTTGAGAATTTGGAAGTGCCCTAATTTGGCCTCTGTTGCATTCGAAACTCCCAACCTTTCATCATTAAGTATTGATGGATGCAAAATAAGTAATGATGGGGTTAGGAAGCTAATTCAATCTAGTCAACACCACCTTGAGAGATTGGTTATCATGGATTGCAATGAGTTGACTCATTTGGACTTTCCGGATGATGATGGCCAGAGCAGAATCCTACCGTCTCTCAAGGTGTTACACATATCTCGCTGCTATCGCCTGGAGTCAATTGGATTTAGAAGCGGAAAGTGCCAACCCATCCCTTCTCTCCGGGATTTGAGAATTTGGGAGTGCCCTAATTTGACCTCTGTCGCATTGGAAACTCCCCCAACCTTTTAGGAAAATGGATTTTCGCCTGTCCCAAATGGAAAATAAACATTTACAATTAAGAGGTAATGCAAAATATTACTAGTATCTTCTCCTCCGTTTGCCATTTAAACCGCTCTCATCATTGACATTGATTCATTCAATTTTAATTCTAGATTGTCCCAAATTGAAAGAAAGACATTCGTGAGGGCAACAAATTATCTTCTTCGTTTAACCATGCAGTGGCTATCGGTGGCTGGAAACTGTCAACTCTGGTTGTACGTCATTGATCGATGATGATATCTTTCTTTCGGGTATGCTAATCTTTTCATTTATTTATTGATTTTCAAGTATTACTCTAGATATCATATGTTCCACTCATGGAGTTTCAGGCTCTGGTTAACATTCTTGTCAGAACATTTTCAGGACTTCATTTGGAGCAATTCGCTAATCTGATTGTTGTTTGGGACGAAGTGATTGTTTGGTAAGAAATGATATTTTGTGAAGTACGATTGGAGGATTAGAGAACTCAGTTTCAGTTTGATGTGTTGTCGCTTATGATACTTTCCAGGGCAGTCTGTTGGAGATTTGTAGTTTATGATACTTCTATGATTGCATTTGTCCTCTGTTGCATTGGAAACTCCCAACCTTTCATTCGAATTTATTTACAAATTTTCTTCTTGCTTTGCCAATTACTGATTAAGATCTAAACAGCAGCTCGCCCCTTTTTCACTGAATCAATTTTAATCTTCAACTCTGCAGGTTTTGAACTTTCGATAAACTTTGATATTAAGTTCAGTCAAAGATCTATCCAAGTTAGACTGCGAGTGATCGGGATGGCAGTGGCTATTCATGGATGTGCGTCCGAGAAGCTTGTTGGCTTATTGCGCTACTATGCTAAGGCGGTAAGGCCTAAGAGGTAGATTTATGTTTGCTTTTAAATTTCTTGGGAACTTATATAGAGAACTTGCATTGAGTTTTAACTGTACTTTCTTTCTCTTCTGTGGACTGTTTAGGTAAGATGAGATCTTGATGATAGCAAAGTTCTGCTACAGTCTCTGTTTTATGCAGTTTCCATTACAAATCCCCGTATTATGGTCATTTACTACGCCACTTCTTTTGTGCTTCTTTTTTTCATTTTATCATCTTTCGCAATTGGCTCATACACACAATGTTTCATATAAGTATCATTGTGTAAAGATACTAAATGTCGATGTCAAAAGAGAGTTAAACGGCCAGACAACTGGAAACTTTCACTGTGGCTATTACAATTGCCAATGATAATTATTTCAGTGCAGCATATTATATAACACAAATATCTTTCCGATGATTTCATATCTTATCATTTGATGATTTCAAGTATTACTGCAAATATAGCGTCAAACCATTTGATGATTTTGATCGTTAAATTTGCTTTATTGCTTTCTATTTTCTAGGACTAATTAGTTCCACTCACGGAGTTTCAGGCTCTGAAATCAGTCGGGCACTAATACACTTCATCCTGAAGTTGTACATAAATTGTAACTTGTAGAAGCATCTCTTTATTGCCACAACTGATTAGAATTTTTGTCAGAACATTTTATTGTCATATCCTTTTGAGTAGTTGGGTGATCTTTACCACTTCATTTGGAGCAGGTCGCTATATATTCTGTCGCGGTTTTGGCTGAAGTGATTGCTTGGCTCTATAACATCATTACTGAATTGGATCGATATGTTCCCCTTGATCCACTAAATTGTTTAACAAGACAAAAGTTTCTCAGAACTAATTCATCTGGATTCAGAGGCAACATGGAGAATTGAAATCGCTAGGTAACGGTTATTTTCTGCTCTAAATTAGTTTATTGAAAAATCTGCTTATGAATTACAATTCAATAGCATATATACATTGTATGAAAAGAATCTACAATTTTATTTCCAGTTCAATGATGTTATATATATATATATATATATATATATTTTTTTTTTTGAATGGGCTAAAGGGTGACTCGAACCCGACCTATTGGTTGGAGGTGAAGCAGCTTACCAACTGAGCTATGCTTAGTTGTCAATTATGTTATCATTATGAATTACAATTACTGTTTATTTGTTCAGTGTCTAAAAAAGAATTTATGAAACCTCAGACATGACACTTTGATCCATGAATTTAATCTGCAAGTATTGAAACAGCTGTTGTTCAACATATGCTTCTGTGTTTGATTTTGGTCAAATGGACACTCAAAGGTGATTGAGTTTATGCTGAAAATAGTTTTACACGCAATTCGTGTGTAAGAGGTTATGTAGCATTGCATCATTGAAAACAGAGAAATATGTTGCTTGGAAATCATAATGTGGCTATCATCGAGTTGTTGAAGCCCAATGTTTACATTATGGTTCTTTCAATTAGCTGGCTTTTGTTATCTATATCCAGGTGGAATATGTTCCTCTGATATTAAGTGCAATACAATGCAAATGTTATGTGTTCTTTCTGTAAGAAGATTAAAGTATTATAATAATCACTTTAATTATTCATTGCATGAAGCTCCAACATATACCCAGCTCTTTGAATTCCATCACATATTTGTAAAAGCAGATGCTAGAGTTGTAATCAGTTGTGATTTCTTATCTTATACAGACATGGTACAAGCTCAGAGTGTTGATATATTATGTTATTTATTGATTTAGGTATTTATAGGAAAGGCAATACATTTAGAGATTAATTGGTATAAAATTTCCCTTATTTTGTAGTCATGTTTAGACCTGGCAAATGGGTTGAACGGATCGGATTCGGATCGGATGATTTCGGGTGAGTAAGTTTGTTTCGGGTGATTTCTGATCGGGTCGGATCGGATTCAGATGTGTTCGGATTTCAGGTTTTGATCGGATTCGGGTGTTATTCGGATTAGAAATTTCAAAATATTTTCGGATCAGGCCAATTCAGATTCATTGTTGATTGAATATTTAAATGCAAAATTATTGTTATAATGAAAATTTATGAAATATTACAACTTTAAAAATCGTTATTATAAGTTAGTTATATGTGAAATATATATTTTAAATGAAAATAATTATGTATTCCCTATAAATTTAATTCGGGTCGTTTCAGATTGAAAGAGTTCGTGTCACATTTTTCGGGTGAATTTCGGATTGAATTTATTCGGAAGATTTCGGATTGTTTAATTCGGATAAAACAAATTCGGGTGCTTTCGGATCGGATGAATTCGGATCGGGTTTCGGGTCAAAGTTCGGATGTTTGACCATTAATTTTCGGGTGAGGCTTCGGGTTTCGGATCGGATCGGATTTTGGATTCGGATGGCTTTTGCCAGGTCTAGTCATGTTATGATATGAACAAGTAGCATTTTTACCAAATTGTTGTAATTACATTTTACCTGAACAAATATCATTTTTACCGCCTTACACACACTATGTATGGTACACAATTGTCCTGGCTTTCTGTTATATATATATGCAAGATGGAAATGATTGTTCTGTCATTTAGAAAAGACAAGTGTATGCGTTGTTGCTCTGTCAACTCGCAATACTTAATTTATGCTGGTTCTTCGAACAAATATAGCGAATGATTGTTGTTTTGTCATCTAAATGACGCTTCTTTCTTAATGTATTCTTCCACAGATTGCAGTTAATGAGAAACGATTCTTGTTGCTAAATTTTCTTGTTGAAGAGTGAAGAGGCAAAATGACGAGTTGAAATTGCTAGAGCAGTGCAGTCTGGGTGGCCTATTGGCAAAGCTATCGACATGAGGTTTCTTTCTATTTATTCTTTTATGAGGTTGAACTTATATATATTGATCAAGATTGTGTTTGTCGATTGAAGAAGAATAATACACTACCCATGTATATATTCAATAAATTATACAGTAATACTTCTGTTCTTTCCTTTCACAAAACTCAAACCTGGCGGAAATGCAAAAGATGTACGAGGGGCATATCATGCAATCTACACATAGTATTATTCTAATTTTCAGTTGTAGAAGCTGTTTTTTCTATTTATTTATTTGTGAAAGAAAAGAAACTTGTGCATGTATACTGCCCAGATAGCTTCTGCATGATGCTTGATCAGCTGCAGTGGTATAAAATATCTTCCATACTTCTGTTGTGTAGGCAAATTAAGAATGCTCCGGATCAAACGGATTTGGTTGAGAAAATTACCAAATGGGTTACACAGCATCAGGTCCCAGAAGGGTTAGTGACTGACATCCTTTTTTTATCATAGATTCAAGTTACCTTATGTAACTCTTGAAACTTTTCATACTTACATTAGGCCAAATGGAAATCACATTGTAATTCTGAAACTACAAAAACCACTTGAAAAATACTATTGTGCTCTTTTAACTTCTTTCTTGTATTACATTGTTTCAACATTTTCTGGAAATTAATTACATTGTAATTCAGCATTGTGATTAGTATACTCCAGTCACCCATGAATTGTTTGACATTTAATTGGACTGTTGAATCTCATTCTGTTTTGAACCTGGTTCAGTGTTTGTGTTCTACTCCAATGGAAACTGGACATCATCGATCCACCAGTGAGTAATTCTTTTGAAAATGACGACTTTGACCACGGATCAGTGAAAGATTACACATCCCAGCGATTTTCATCAATGCTTTTGAGAAGTTCACAAGGCGAGTCTTGACAGGCCTGACAATTTCTTACTTGTGAAATACAAGCAACTACAGAGTGATACAATCGGGTTTGTGAAAAAGCTGGCTGCATTCATGGATAAACAATTCACTGAGGAAGAAGAGTTTAATTGGAGGGTGTTCCAGAAAAGATTGTGAGACTGTGCAGCTTTAACAGCTTAAGCAACATTGATGAAGGCAAAGAGAAGAGTACGCATGTCAGGGATTTACAGGTGGATCACAGTGCTTTCTACAGAAAGGGGAACATAGGCAATTGGAAGCCTGCACAGATTGACAGGATCACCCAGGAGAAACTTAAGGAATATCAGGCTTCTCATTCGGATGATTGATTGTATCTCAAAGTACGTTCGAATTTGTTCTCTTGCATTGCTTTCCTGCAGGTTAAATAAGTGTCAAACACATTTTGTACTGTTGGTCAGGTAAAGGCTGACCAAGCCAATGATGCTTGACCGGTCTTTTTAGGACAATCAGCCACACCGGACTGAGACAAAGCCGGGACTCAGCTTTTTAATGAATTTCTCATTTGCATATTATACTCCTTCAAAACTATTGCATTGTTTTTGCAATATTTATGAATTTATGAATGAAGGCTTACAACCAGCTTTGTTCTCAGAAGAACGGCATTTGGTGCCAGTAAGTTTTGGTAATGATGCTGCATGCATTGCAGCAGATACACTAATGTTTTTATCTGTAGAACATATGCCACAAACCATGTTGTAAAGAATTGAAACTGCAAAAGCTTCACCTCAGAGTTCTCATTAGTACAAAGTAAGTATTAACTTATACAAACTGCACATACTTCATTGAAGAAAGAAAAATGTATTGTCAAATGGTACACAAAAGTTACCCAAGTCAAGTCGAGTCAACTTATTAAGGAAACGAGTCTAATATTAATTCAAATGTGGTTTCTGAGTTCGAGTGATTTGTAACATACTAACATGTTTTGGGCTTTTGGCTAAGAAGCCTCAATGAGTATATTATCAAATTATATACTAACTCTACTTGTTGTTAAGTAAATGAGTACAAAATCGACCTCAACTAAGTTAGGTGAATGAGTGTAAAATCTTACTTCATCTTTCGTTCTCCGATCAAAGTCTTCGGCTGGAAATCTTTGTAAACATCGATCATTCATGGCAACTTTTCATTTGTTGAACCTAGTTTGCTCACATTCATCATCATTACCTATTATTCCTCACACAGACAAATCATCAAACATAAGAAGAGCATCACCAAACTTCAACCAAATCCCTTCATGGATATCCCTCAAATCCAACACCACTTCTCCCCTCGAAACAAATCATCCAGGCAAGCTCGAGAACGTCCATTTAGTTGCCCTTTCCAAACAAGGGAAACTCAAAGAAGCTCATGAATTCCTTCTCCAAATGGACCTTCCATGCTTCAGATGTACGTGAGCTGTGGGAGTCTTGTGCATGCACGCCAACTGTTTGATGAAATGCGTCAGAGAAGTTTGGTGTCTTGGTGTATAATTATTCTCTTTCTCGCCTTCAAAGTTATGGTTTATTGAAATTTTGAAAATTCTGTTTGCTGATTCATCTCCCAGGCTGGTTGAATTATAAAAATATAATTTTCCTATCATTGAATCAATTTATTCACCCACAGAACATTAACTAAGATGACTGTCGATGATCACTCAAAAGTCAAAACCAAATACATTATCAGCAATAGACAGACTTACTCACTCTGGGAATCTCAAATGCCTCTTTACATTTGTATCTAAATTACAGTACCAGTAATTGACAAGCAACGAAGTTAATGATAACTGCCTCAGCTGCCTGCCTGCAGGAGTGTTAATTAATTCAATTTTTCATAATTATGCTAGTGACTTGCTTCGTAATGAAAGGGACTCTGCTCAAATTTTATAGACGTAGGAAGTTGTTACAGGATGCAGGTTGTTACAACTACTTTGTGTTTTTTATATGTTTCAAACTTTCAATATATTCTTTACAGTTGGATTTTTTTTTTTATTCATTTATTTATTTTTTATTTTATCAAAATTTATCTCACAAACCCGTACAAAATTAAATGTAAACAATTTAAAGCTAACAACATAGGGAGGTAGTAGGGATGAATGCGGATTGTTTGGCACTCATTTTAGAGAGGCCACTGCACTCTCTAAATTAAACTTCAGCTTTGCAACTAATTTAAAACCTTGTCAAATAGTAAAATACCTTTCAAATTAATCTTCATTTTTAGTATTCAACTCTCAATACCTCCTTAAATTAGCTACTCCAAAATGAGTACCAAACAATCCGCAAGCGTCTGCAGAAAGTCAAGTATGAAATGAAAACCCAGGCGAAAGCTACGGATTAATTATTACCTAAATACACACAGTCAAACTTTCATTATTGATATGATAAAATACTAAAAAAATGCAAAATGATACTCTGCACATTACTTGAACGCACGTCTTTTCTTTAATTAAGGAATTTTGGTGTTTTTGTGCTATCAAAGAGGAAAATAGACAAACAAAACATGAAAACCTTGACTTTTATGAAAATATAAGACCTGAGCAAATCCGTTCGTTATTCTTTGCGGAAAATTTCAGAAACATTTGAACAAAGCCAAATCAACTCATTGTTTTCTCCCTTGAACAAGTTCAGTTTTCAGCATTAACTCCAATTTTTTCGTCCTTGAATTTTAACAATGGAACAAACTGCAGATATGCATCTTCCCATAATTACCATTACCCAACTATCCTACTATTTGAGCAGCCAAAATTTTGGTACATCCATGGAGTTGACTCTTCGCCACACAGAAGGAGGAACAGATCTGGAAGATGATCTTGCCGGGTACGCCCAAGCGTTTCCCTGGAATGGACCAAGCTGCTTAGCTGTTGTGTGTTACGTACTAAAGCGTTGCTCTGATTCCTACCATAGTGATGATCATGTAGTCAGTACCATAATTCAGCTTGATGACCTAGCCCAGTAACTAAATTTGTTCCTACTGTTTCGAGAAGAAGCTGGCTGCCCAACTCATATAATTCAGCAGACGTTCAGGAGCTTGAAAAGAAATTCACTGATTCTTTTGTCAGTGAGTTCATGCCAAAGGTTCAAGAATACTTCATCGCCCCGAAAGGGAATGAACATCTAGCAGGTTTCATCCATTTTCTCCTTCAGCTTCTCAATTCTGAATTAACTCATCTTGAACACTCTGGGTACATCTCTATACATGATGGCCTCAGATCTCTCGAAAAGGCTCTGACATTTATTCTAGCTGCTCTTGGAGATGTTCCATTTCAGTATAACAGCGATCAGGAGGTTAATGATCTTTTCATGGAGTTCGAAACTATGGCAAATGAAACTGGAAGGCTTCTTTATTCATGTGTTTTTCGCACGTGCCCTGCTAATACGAGGCCCACTCATATGGGCGTGCGCTTTTTGTTCAGCCTCCTAACCCGAATGAGTGAACCGAAATGCACTTGCCAGGTAGCTGTCATCCATCTCTATGGTGGTCTCCATTCTCTGATGGAGAAGTTCAATCTTGTGAACATGAAGATTAAAGAGCACTGCATGAAGTTCTCTGGGCGCCCTCTACCCCTCTCTGCTACTTCAATGTATACCTGTGCTGATTCGTTCTTTATTGTCAGCTCTCTTCTTGATGATCTAGAAAACTTAATGGCTCGTCGCCGTGACTTGATTCCACACCTGATAGATCAGACAAATGCACTTCATTATGAGCTTATATCCATACAGGCTTACACAATGATAAACATGTGCCACAAGAAAGAGAAATACAGGAAGTGAAGAAATCTGTCCTCCAAACTCGAGATATTGCATATGAAGCCGATTATCTTATTAACTCTTTTTTGTTGGGAAATTTACCTGATTGGTTTCTGTCTGTCAGGCTTGCTAATGTTATCCACAAACTCAAGCTTGTCCAGAAGGACTTGAAGGAGTTGGGACAATTTATGGCATTGAAGTTCAAAGGCTCCCGGAAGTTCATGCTAGACAAGTATCACCACAAGTTCTGGTACAGCTGCCGTCAAACGACACTTTTATAGTGGGATTTGAGAGCACGATGATAGAGATTCTGGATGAGCTAACAGGAGGATCAGAGAATCTACGTGTGGTTTCCATCCACGGAATGCCTGGCATTGGCAAAACAACTCTAGCTAAGAGGTTATACAATGATCGCTTAATCAATGATCACTTTCATGAATGTGCATGGTGCGTTGTGTCTCAAACATATAAGAAGCGAAAAACGTTGCTGGACATACATATGAGTTTAAGAAGCACACAGGGAGAGAATAAAATCTTGAAAATGGAAGATGAGAATCTGAGTTTAGAGATCTACAGAACTTTGATAGGTAGGAGATACCTTATTGTTATGGACGATGTTTGGGATTCCGATGTGTGGGATGATTTGATGAGGTACTTTCCTAATGATAAAAATGGAAGTAGAATATTGTCTACCACTCGTAATCGATTTACGTCCCCAGCCAACAGCATTATACACACACTCCCTCTTTTATCAGAAGATCAATGTTGGGAGCTACTGGAAAAAAAGGTCTTCTGTGATGAGCCTTGTCCCCCACAACTGCTCAGTTTGGGTAAGCGAATTGCAGCCAAGTGTAATAGGCTACCCCTTGTTGTAGTTGTTGTAGCTGGGATATTAGCGAATGTGGCAAAGGAAACAATTGGTTGGAAAAGGGTGGAAGAGAGTTTAGACACGTATACTAGCTGTTACATGGAGGTACTGGAACTTAGTTATAATCATTTGCCAAATCATTTGAAGTTGTGTTTTCTCTATCTAGGAGTATTTCCAGAAGACGAAGAGATTCCAGTACGAAAGTTGATATGGTTATGGAAAGCTGAAGGTTTTATACGAAGAGATGGCAACAAGAGTAGGGAGCAGGTAGCAAGAGAGTATCTTCAGAGCCTTATTGATAGGAGCCTCGTACTTGTTGCCAAAAATAGATCTACTGGAGGAGTTAAGGCTTGTGGTATCCATGATCTATTGCGCGATATGTGCCTGAAGAAAGCCCGAGAAGAGAACTTTCTAAACTTGATCAAAGCGTAAGTTTGTTTACCAGATTTTCTTAGTAACACTTTTGAATAACAAATTATAGGGCGTTCTTTAACTGTGATTCTCCTGTCTTTTCATCTTCAGTGACCATATCTCAACCTACGACAATCATCATCGCTTATGTGCACTTTCTTCTGTACCGGCATACTCAAGGCCTTTCAGCATATATTGTCGCTCTCTTTTTGGCCATCTATCAGATCCAGCATCGTGCTTGCCGCAAATGAAACATCTCAGAATTATGGAGGTTCAGTATGCTCCATTTGAGTTGAAAACAATTCATCTACTTCATAATTTGAGGTACTTGGTTGTTGATCGAATGCCAGAATCAATTCTAGGCAACCTTGTTAATTTAGAAGTTCTTGTTGTACGCACACCAGGTGTAGTTCATGTGCCCTCGATTATCTTAAAAATGCAGAAATTGAAACATCTTCACGTTACATTTGAGGCTGTGTTCCAAGATGATTGTGAATGGCCCCAACCTAACAACCTACAATCACTCTCATTTTTGAACATTTATAGAACCACGGAATACAAAATTTTGAAGTCCTCACCCCACCTGCAGAAGCTTAAATGCATGTGTCCTAGATTACTTCCAGATTTTTGTTTCCTGACTGGGCTCACGTCACTGAAAATATCAGGTCTTAGTTTTTCCAAAAGATACTCTAATACTATGATTAGCTTCCCCTCGTCTATTAAAAAGTTGAACTTATCTAGAACACACTTGCCTTGGGAGAGGATGTCCATATTAGGTAGATTGCCTCAACTTCAAGCTCTCAAATTACTTGTAGATGCATGTGGGGGGAAAGAGTGGAGGGCCAGCGATGAAGAATTCCAGAAACTGAGGTTCTTGAAACTTGATGAGTTAAATTTCGAGCTTTGGGTTGCCTCAAGTGAACATTTTCCCAGCCTCAATCACTTAGTTTTGAGCCGATGCAGTAACCTATATTGAAATTCAGAAGTAAAGCAATAATTCTGTAGCTTCTGTAAACTTAAAGAAACAGAACAAAGAAGAAGAGGAACAAATCGGAAGAGCGGGAAGCGAACTAAACGGGCGAACTAAGGCGTATGTGCGTACAAGACCGTTGGAGGGAGTTTTGAATTTTCTGGAACACATTGGGGCGAAGCAGCAGATCACAAAGTACAGAAACTGAGCTCATCAACACAGCTCAGCAATGGAGATCATGCGCCTCTCGTTTCTTGTTTGTATTAGCTCAATAATGTTAGGGTTTTTGTTCGCAGTACATTTACGCTTAGGATGCCGTTGTTAGTTCGTTCAATTTTAGAGAATTAGGGCAACCACGAGCAGCTATATAAATGTGCTAGCCGGCTTGCTCTGTTCTCACTTCACTTCCGCCGCTCTTCAATACAATCCTTTCTTCTTCTATGTTTTCTTGTTAAGCTTTTTGGCATGGTATCTCGAGCCTAGGTCACTTCAAACACTCTTCTCTCTTAGCCTACTCCTCACTCCTTCACTATGCCTGAAACCATTGACATAGGTTCTGGTTCCGGCAAAGACAAAGACATTCTTCCCGGTCATGATGATCCACAGAGTCACTACTTTCTCCACCACTCCGACAACGCTACCTCTGGCGCCATCTCTCCTCTCTTAGATGGTAACAATTACCATACTTGGTATCGTGCTTTCAAGATGAATCTTACCATAAGAAACAAGCTTGCCTTCATTGATGGCTCTCTTAAGAAGCCTGTTGATTCTGATGTTGATCTTAAATCATGGATAAAGTGTAACACTTTAATCCTTTCTTGGATGGTGCATTCGGTTACCGATAGCATCAAGAATACTATACTGTTTGCAGAAAGTGCAGCAGATGCTTGGGAAAAACTCAAGGCTAGATATTCTAGACCTAACCAAGTCAGAATCTATGAGCTTGAGAGAGATCTTAATGCTCTCAAGCAAGGCACAATGAGTGTTGCAAAGTATTTTAACAAGCTTGGTAACATCTGTGATGAACTTGGTGAGTACCAACCTATACCAGTATGTTCTTGCAGAGAATGCAAATGCTCTCTCACTCAGAATCTTGAGAAGCTGCAGGAAGTCAAGAAACTGTTTAAGTTTCTTATGGGGTTGAATGATGCCTATGATAACATCAGAAGCCAAATCACCATGACTAAGCCACTGATAAGCATAGATGATGTTTTCTCTCTTATTATTCAAGAAGAAAAGCAGAAAGAAGTGAGGCTAGATGAGAACAACACAGACAACATTGCTATGAGTGTTGGTTTGAAAATAAAAGATAAGAATCTCTATTGTCCAACTTTTAAGATGACCAATCATAATCAAGATAACTGCTACAAGTTGATTGGGTACCCGGACTCTTACAAGAGAACCAACTATGATGGCCAAAGAGGTGGTAGAGCTGGGATGAGAGGAAGAGGCCGCAGAGGTGGCTATACTCAAAACTATGGCACTGGATATAGTGCTAATGAAGTGCAGATGCCTTCCTTCACACCAGCTCAGTTGCAGCAGTTGCAGAAGATGCTCAACATGAATGAGAAGAAGCAAGATGCTGGTACATCCAATGCTCCACCACCACCACCTAACATGCCAGTTGCAGGCTTTGTCTCAGGTATATTGAATAATATTTCAACTGAGCCTTGGTTATTGGACTCAGGAGCATCACATCACATTGTTTGTTCATCAAAATATTTTACTAGTAATGTTAAGATAGTAAACACACTAGTACAGCTTCCTAACAGCTTAAGTGTTCCTATATCCCATGTTGGAAATGTTAAAATAAATGATGAACTGGAACTAAAAAATGTATTATGTGCCCCAACTTTCATGTTTAATCTTGTCTCTGTGAGTAAAATGATAGCAGATAATGATTTGCTTGTAATCTTTACTAAGAATGATTGCATTATCTCACAGGAGAACTCACTGTCAATGACATGCTTGAAGAAGATTGGGCAGATTAAGCAAGAGAGAGGGCTCTACCAGTTCGAGTTTCAAGAAAGTGATGAAGTTCAAGTTTTTTCAGTTAACCAGAAGGCACTAGCCACTGATGAAGGTGCCCACCATGTCTTGAGTCACTTGTGGCACTATAGACTAGGTCATCTATCATCTAGTAGATTAGAGTTATTAGCTAAAGAGATTCCAGTAGTTAAATCATGTAATCCAGATCATTGTAATGTCTGTTTTAAGGCAAAGCAAAAGAGGAGATCTTTTCCCTCCAGTAATACAATGACTCTTGTTCCTTTTGAATTAATACATGCAGACATATGGGGTCCCTTTTCAACCAAAACAATGGAAGGCTATAGCTATTTTTTAACTATAGTAGATGATTTTACAAGAGTAACTTGGATATATCTGATGAAGTACAAGTCAGACACACAGAAAGCATTACAAACATTTATTAACATGGTTGAAAATCAGTTTTCTGTCACTATCAAGACTTTGAGATCAGACAACGGGCCTGAGTTTAATATGTTGGCATATTATGCAGCTAAGGGCATAAAACACCAAAAGACATGTCCCTACACTCCACAGCAGAACTCAATTGTGGAAAGAAAGCACCAACATATCTTAAATGTAGCAAGGGCCATGTTGTTTCAGTCTTATTTACCTCACAAGTTTTGGGGGAATGCGGTTTTAACAGTTGTATATCTTATTAATAGAATTCCAACACCCAAATTAAACAACAAATCTCCATATGAGATGTTGTTTAAAAGAATCCCCCCTTATCAGCATATAAGAGTATTTGGATGCCTATGTTATGCATCTTCTCTACCTGTGCAGAGAACAAAATTTGACTCTAGATCTAGAAGATCAGTGTTCATTGGGTATCCAACTAATGTAAAAGGATACAAGTGTTATGATCTTAGCACACATCAAATATTTCACAGTAGAGATGTGTTCTTTGCAGAACACATATTTCCATTTGCAAATAAGCAAATAAAGTCAAGTCCTGAACAAACAATTGTCTACTCTCCAGGTGAAATTATAGATGATGCACCTTTAACTAGAAATACTAGATTGCATCAAACACGGGAGAGAGACCATAACCAGATTGATGAACTTGCTCCCACAAACATGCAAGATTCTCATCTGAATGATATTGCTTCAGATATAAACACACAGGACAATATAATAAGAGAAAATGGTGATGATCATAGGGAAGCTACTGAGATGATGCTTGAGGAAAATAGAATGTGACATCTCCTCCATCATCACCTTTCAGACAAAGGATGGATACTTCACCTGGAACTTCATCTCAGCCTAGAGAGATGCAGCAGTTGAGTACATCAACTGGCAATACTCAAAGCCAAAGAACAGAAGCTTCAACTGAAGTTCTATCTCAATCTGAAATACCACAACAGTTGAGAAATCAACCAGGAAGATAGCTTCCCCAAAGAAAATGAATCTATATCATCACTATAGTATTCCCAGATCAAATGCTATGATCAAAGAAAGCACTCATCATCCTCTTAGCATGTATTTGGGATACAATAAATTGTCTGAAGCACACAAGGTATATACTTTTCAGTTATCACTTCTAGAAGAACCCTCTTCTTATAATGAAGCAATTCAATATGATCATTGGAAAGAAGCAATTGCTGAAGAATTGAGAGCCCTGCAAGCAAATAAAACATGGACTATAGTGCCACTACCAAATGGAGTGACACCTATAGGATGTAGATATGTGTTTAAGACAAAGCTTACTTCAGATGGAAAGATAGATAAACACAAAGCTAGATTAGTTGCAAAAGGGTATACTCAACAATTTGGATTTGATTACACAGAAACCTTCAATCCAGTTGCTAGTTGACTACCATAAGAGTCTTTCTTGCAATAGCATCCAAGAAAAACTGGATTCTTGAGCAGTTGGATGTGCATAGCATTCCTTAATGGAGAACTTGATGAAGAATATACATGTCTTTGCCTCCATGTCTCTCACTTCAGGGGAGAACAATGCGAAAAAGTATCTTGTCTGCAAGTTACATATCCTTATATGGTCTTAAGCAAGCTTCCAGACAATGGAATCAGAAACTTACAAATTTCTTGATTCACATAGGTTTCTTTCAGTCTAAGAATGAATATACATTATTCACTAGACAAAAAGGAAAAAGTCTGGTAGTTGTGCTTGTATATGTGGATGATATTATTCTAGGAAGATGATAGAAATCAAATTGATCAAGTTAACGCTCTACTGCAGCAAGAATTCAAGATTAGAGATCTTGGCAAACTCAAATATTTTCTGGGTTTAGAGATTGCGAGAGGAAGCAAAGGTATCCATCTTTCACAGAGAAAATATGCTTCAGAAATCTTAGAATCAGTTGGATTACTTGGTTGCAAACCTGCAGTCAATCCACTGGAACAAAATCATAAGATGAGTGCTTATGAAGAAGGGAAAGGTCTAGAAAAGGAGCTGTTACATGATCCACTCAGGTATAGAAGGCTAATTGGAAAACTTATTTATCTAACAATTAGCAGACCTGATATCTCATATGCAGTGGGCATAATGAGTCAATTTATGGAAAAACCAATGAAGATACACATGGATGGGCTGCTGAGAATAGTCAAGTACATAAAGAAGACATTGGAACGGATTATTCTTTAACAGTCTGCCAAGTCTTGATCTCCTAGCCTACTGGATTCAGACTTTGGCGGTTGTAATTACTCTAGAAGGTCACC